>JAQZBX010031043.1:0-26507 GCA_029593785.1 Cabassous unicinctus
ACAAACCCTTAGGTAGACTGACTAAGAAAAAAAGAGGGAAGATGCAAATCAATGAAATAAAAAATGAAAATGGGAACATTACTCCTGACACCACAGAAATAAGAGAGATCATAAGAGGATACTATGGACAACTTTATCCCAAAAATCTAGACAATGTAGACAATATGGAAAAATTCCTAGGAACGTACAAACTACACTGACCCTAGGAGAAATAGAAGACTTCAACAAACAAATCACAAGTAAAGAGATTGAAACAGTGATCAAACAGCTCCCCAGAGTTCTACCAAGCATCAAAGAAGATTTAACACCAATCTTACTCAAATTCTTCCAAAAAATTGAACAAGAAGGAACACTACCAATCTCATTCTACAAAGCTAATATCACCCTAATATCAAAGCCAGATAAAGATATGATAAAGAAAGAAAATTACAGACCCATTTCTCTGAAGATACAGATGCAAAAATCCTCAATAAAATACTTGCTAATTGAATCCAACAACACATTAAAAGAATTATTCATCATGATCAAGTGGGTTTTATACCAGGCATGCAAGGCTGGTTCAATACAAAAAATCAATCAGCATAATACACCACATCAATAAATCGAAGAAGAAAAATCACATAACCTCATCAATTGATGCAGAAAAGGCATTTGACAAAATACAGCATCCTTTCTTGATAAAAATACTACAAAAATAGGAATTGAAGGAAACTTTCTCAACATGATAAATGCCATATATGAAAACATTGTTACTCAATGTTGAAAGACTGAAAACTTTCCCTTTGAGATCAGGGGCAAGGCAAGGATGCCCATTGTCACTACTGTTGTTTAATATAGGACTAGAGGTTCTAGCTAGAGCAATCAGGCAAGAAAAAGAAATAAAAGGCATACAAATCAGAAAGGAAGAATTAAAACTTTCACTATTTGCAGATTATATGATTGTATATCTAGAAAATCCCAAAAAATCTACAATGAAGCTGCTAGAGCTAATGAATGATTTCAGTAGATTTACAAGAACAATACACAAAAAACCAGGGGTGTTTCTATACACTAGTAATGTGCAATCTGAGGAGGAAGTCAGGAAAAAAAATTTCATTTACAATAGCAACTAAAAGAGTCAAATATTTAGGAATAAACTTAACCAAGGATGAAAAGCACTTATAGTCAGAAAACTATAATGCATTGCTAAAAGAAATTTAAAAAAGACCTAAATAATTGGAAGAACATTCCATGGTCATGGATTGGAAGACTAAATATCATTAAGATGTCAATTCTACCCAAATTGATGTGCAGATTCAGTGCAATCCAAATAAAAACTCCACCAGCATTTTTAAACAAATGGAAAACACTATTATCTAATTTACCTGGATGGGTAAGAGGCCCCAAATAGCCAGAAACATCTTAAAAAGGAAAAGTGAAGTTGGAAGACCCTCATTTCCAGAATTTAAATCATATTACCTAGTTACAGTGGTAAAAACAGCGTAGTATTGGCATAATGATAGACAATAGACCAACGGAACCAAATTGATGGTTCAGAAACAGACCCTCACAACTATGGCCAAGTGATTTTTGACAAGCCTGTCAAACCCACCCAGCTGGGACAGAACAGTTTATTCAACAAATGGTGCTGGGAGAACTGGATATCCATAGCCAAAAAGAAAGAATTAAGACCCTTATCTCACATCTTATACAAAAATTAACTCAAAATGGATCAAAGACCGAAATAAAAAAGCAAGTACAATAAAACTCCTAGAAGAAAATGTAGGGAAACATCGTCAAGACCTGGTGGTAGGTGGTGGATTCTTAAACCTTACACCTAAAGCATAAGCAATGAAAGAAAACATCGATAAATGGAACCTCCTCAAATTTAAACACTTCTGTGATTCAAAGGACTTCATCAAGAAGGTGGAAAGGCAGCCCACTCAATGGGAAAAAATATTTGGAAACCACATACCCAATAAAGGTTTGATTTCCATTCTATATAAAGAGATCATACAACTCAACAATAAAAGAGCAAGCAATCCAATTAAAATATGGGCAAAAGATTTAAACAGATATTTCTCCAAAGAGGAAATACAAATGGCCAAAAAGTCCATGAAAAATGTTCCATATCACTAGTTGTTAAGGAAATGCAAATCAAAACAACAATGAGATATCATCTAACACTGCACAGAATGACCATTATTAAAAAAAAGCAGACAACAATAAGTGCTGGAGAGGATGTGGAGACATAGGAACACTCTTTCACTGTTGGTGGGAGTGTAAAATGGTGCAGCCTCTGTGGAAGACAGTTTGGCAGTTTCTTGGGAAGCTAAATATAGAACTGTCATATGATCCAGCAATTCCTCTACTAGGAATATATCCAGAAGAACTAAAAACTATGACACGAACAGACAACTGCACACCGATGTTCATAGCAGTGTTATTGATGATTGCTGAAAGAATCAAACAATCCAAGTGTCCATCAACCAATGAATGGATAAACAAAATGTGGTACCTACATATGATGGAATACTATGCTGCAGTAAGATGAAATGAAATTGGGACACATGTGATAACATGGATAAATCTTGAAGTCATTATACTAAGTGAAGTAAGCCAGAAACAAAAGGACAAATATTGCATCATCTCATTAATATGAATTAAATATGAAGAATAAACACATGGAATTAAAACCTACAGCACAGGTTATTAGGAGATAAGAGGAGGGTTGAGAAGAACTACTGATGCTTAATATATGTAGAAGCTTTAATTTACTTGACTGTGAAAGTGTGGAAATAGATAGAGTTGATGGTAACACATTATAGTGAGTAGCAACTGATTTATAAATGGGATTGTGGCTGAAAAGGGTAGTCTGAGGAAGTAAATGTCAATTGAAAGAAAGTTAAAGAATAATCTAGGGACTGAATAACACAGTGAACCCAGAGGTGGATGAGAATTGTGGTTGAGGGTACAAATGCAAGAGTGTCCTTCTGTGAGCTAGAGCAGATGTACATCACTATTGCAGGGTGGTGGGAATGTGGAGAAGCATGAGAAAACTACGATTGGTGTGACCTATAGACTGTGGTTAACAGCAATACTATAATATTCTTGCATCAATGCCAAAGATGTACTGTGTTGATAATGGAGGTGTATGGAAAAAGTGTGCCAAATGCACACTATGGTCCATGGTTGGTGGTAATAGTCTGATGATATTATCTCATAATCTGTAACAAATGTTCCACCATAGTGTGGTGTGTTGGTGAAGGGGTGTTGTATGGGAATTCTACACATGTGTGTGATTGTTTTGCAAGTTCACAACCTCTGCAATAAAAATATATTTTTAAAAAATAGAGTGGGTTGGGGGAAAAATACACCAAATGTAAGAAAGGAACTATAGTTTGTAGTAATATTTTGATGATGCTCTCGCATACTTTGTAACAAATGTTTCACAACAATGCAAAGTGTTGGTGGAGGGGTGATGTGTGAAACCCTTGTATGATGTTATGTGTGTTTATTTTGTAAGTTCACAATCTTTACTATACACTTATTGTTTATGCATGTTTATGTATGAATGATATACTTCAATAAAAATATATTTTTTAAAAAAACAGCAGAAATGAGATTCCTTTGAACACATTAAAAGAGAATTAATGAAGTGTTAGCTTGGCTATATTCTAGCTACAATGTAGTAACTGTTCAGTTCTGCCTAAGCCTACCCTGTTGACCCCCAGTTGTGACACCTTCTGACTTGTACAAATGTAGATGTCTCTACTTTAAAGAGCTGTGCACCTGAGAAGTCAGGCTAGTCTGAGACACATTGATTAAAGGATCTGGCATCTATTAATAGAATTGCAGATGGGAACAGTAGTGTTTTAACTCAATTTTGCTTCAAGACCTAAGGAAGTGGCTTTTATTGATTCTCCCAAATGGCACTCTACCTTTTCACTCTACCTCTGGATTCTTTCATGACTACTGTGTATTGAATGCCTACTATGTGTCAGGTAGTTTATATTCATTAAACTATTCAACCATCTCTTCAATTGTGCTAATGATATAGGTAATATTGTTCCCATTTTACAGATAGGGGAAATGAAAGATGTAATCAGTGAATTAATTTCCTCAGTATTTCACAGACAGTACATTGTGGAGTGTGTATAATAGGAAGACCTTACCTAAGACCACCTGGCTCTTAAACACAAGATTCAAACTACCACAAAAGTATGTCCTGAGGCAATGGGAACTTTTAATCCTAAATTCAACTCATTGACTCCCTATGATACATGATTGGAAACGTGAACACATCACTGATTACAGATAGCATTATCACTCTGAACATAGTAGTGACGACAAGAAGCAGCAAATAAATATTGCATATGATACTTGCATTAGAGTGGATTTACAAAAGAATTATGGTAATCCTTTTGGAATTGAATGTCTTATCTTACAAGACTCTCGCGGTAATCAAGTCAAAGTAATTCAATTTATATCACAGAATTTCAAAATAAAAGGACTTTGGGGATACTCTAGTTCAGTGGTTCAAAACCTATTAGAGAAGGATGATTTTTTTTAATGTCAACCCACCAACTTAATAGGATTTGTACTTTTATTGCATGGTCCCATGAAAGCGTCAAATTGAGGAAATCAACCTAATCTGGGAGGTCATGGAAGACATTCTAGAGGAAGTGTAATTGAGCTGATGTCTGTAAGCTTAATAAGAGGTAACCAGGCAAAGAATGGGTGGAGGTGAAGAAGAGAATTCCAAGAGAACAGAAGGTCCTTGTGATGAGAATTTCCACAAAATGGAAAGTACCAAACAACTTAAGAGCTGCCAATGTGAACCTGAAGAAGTAAGTTGGGACCTGAACACACAAGGCTTTTGGGCTAAGTAAGGGATTTAATACTTAATCCTAAATGTAATAGGAAATCTGTGTACTGTTAATAGCATGGAGGGGACAGGATCAATTTGCGTTTCAAAAATATCATTCTGGTTAAGTTTCCAAGCTTGGATTGAAGGAGGTCAAAAGTGAGTAGAGCAGGTTCACCTCTAGTAACTGCAAAGAGATAAAATATACCAATCATCCCAATGAAAATTTCCTCAATATTTTTTTGTGTTTGGTGTTTAATCAACTTTAAAGCAGTATAACTTAGAGAAACTACAATGCAGCCATTTTGTGAGCTGTGACAACGTAGCCACCACAACAATCAAGATATGGAACATTTCCATCATCCAAAACTTTTCCTTCACCCTCTATGTAGTCAATCCCTCACCCCCAGCTTGGCCTAAGGTAACCAATCACTTGCTTCTCACCACCATAGACTAGTTTTGCGTAGTCTAGAATTTAATATATAGGATTCCACTGTATATGTGTTTTTGTACCTTGCTTCTTCTGTTCATTATATCTTTTTAGAGTATCATTTATGTTGTTCCTGTAAATGTAGTTTTTTAATTAATTTCTAAATATTATTGCATGGTATGGATAGCCCATAATTGTTCATTCATTCACCTGTTCATGGATATTAGAGTTGTTTCCAGTTTTTGGCTATTATGATTATAGCTCCTTTGAACATTTAGATAAAACTCTTTGTGAGCATATGTTTTCATTTCTCTTAAATAAATATCTGAGTGGAAATGCTGGGTTGTATGATAAGTATATATGTAACTTCAGAAATAACCAAACTGATTCCCATAGTCTTGAAACATTTTGCATTCTCACTAACTATGGATGAGAGCTCTAGTGGCTCAATGTCTTCCCCCAACACTCAGTATTGTCAGTCTTTTTAATTTTAGCCATTTGAGTGTGTGGGTATTGTATTAAATCATGGTTTTAATACACATTTCCCTGGTGACTAATATTGTTTACTATTTTTCCATTTGTTTACTAGCCTTTTGTGTATCTTCTTTTGTGCAGTATACCAATTTTCGTAATTAGCTTACTTGTCATATTATTATTGAGTTGCAGGGCTTTTGTATATATTCTGAATACAACCTTTTGTCAGATACATAGATTGCAAATATTTTCATCCCAGTTCATAGCATGTCTTTGATTTTTGAAAGTTGTATTCACCCCCCAAAATTCCCTCATGCCCTTTCTCCAACCATAGTAACTTGAAACAAGTAATCTCTTTCTGCACCTATATGTATGCCTTTTCAAGGATGTCATAAGAATGAAATTATATATATAGCCTTTTGATTCTTTTTTTTTTTTAATGGTAGGCAAGGGAGTAAAGAGTTTATTAAAAAATAAGAAAAGAAAAACAGTACACAATCTGAGACATAGATTGCGGGCCTGCTGCATGGTGAGGTGTGCACATGGGGCCCCAGGTTAGGTCTTTTTATGACTTTTACTCCTCCCCCTTCATAATGTTGGGGAGGAGCCCCAGCTGTTTGCTGTTCTGATTGGTTGTCTTATGATTCCCACCTGTTAGCTCTCAAGGGACCAATTGGGAGGCCTGTTGTTTGGGAGTTATCTGGGACTTCCCTTTAACCCCAGAAAAAGTTCCAAATGGGACCTTGGACCTCAAGGTCTTGCAGGATCTTTCAAGCTTTGTTATTTAGTAGCAGCCTTCCCCTTAGAAGTTTCTAGGAGGAGTCTCATGGCCATGTTGTCTGCTATCCATGTTCTGAGCCTGGTCCCAGCCACCTTCCCTCTTTCACTATACAACTTGCCTCAATGCTCTCCTCAGAGAGTTTACACCCTTTTTCTTAAGGGGGCACTGAAGGGCAATGGTCATTCTTCTGTAGCTGCTTCCTGCTAGTTAGGGCAGCAGTCCCTGCCTGACAGGACGGAAAACCCTCTGGCTATTTTATTGAGGTTGAGGGAAGATGGGTCCTGGAAGGTGTTGATTTGCAGTCATTGAGTCTCAGGGAAAACTGTATGCTTCTCATGACTTGCTGCTTTTAGGAACCTCAACACTTGAGGTGGGATGTCATCCCACTCCCCAGTCCTCAGAGATAACAGGATTCCAGCAGCCACTGGACTGGAAGAGTGGACATCCAACCCTGAGAGCTGAGAATTCTACCAGGTAGCAATCTAGTCCACACCTGGATAATCATGAGAGAAAGCAGGGCTATTAAAAACAGGAGAAAGATGGAAGACAGGGGTGTCTCAAATTTGCCTTCCCCTGAGCCACAAGGGGCAGAAGTTACCATGCTACAAACAGGGGAGAATAGAGTAGTTACCATCACAAAGGTGAGGCCAGCCCTGAAATAACCATAAACAAAGACAAACCCAGTTTAGAATTACCATCACAACAACAAGGGTATGCATGGGTGAGGCTTGACTTGAAGTAACCATTAACAAAGGTAAATTAGTCTAAGATTGCCATCACAATAGTAGGTGTAGGCAAAATCCACTCAGTTACAGCAATTTCAGCTTTTGCAGTTTTATGATAGAGAAGCATCCATGTGATGATCTTTACTTTTAGTTACAGTTTCTAGTATTTTTTCTTTAGATAAAATTGGGCCCTTCTATTTATTATCTAAGGAATTAAAACAATTTTATTAGTAACATTAATGTTGCTAAGTTTTTCCACTTTTCCAGCAGTTGATCTAATTCCACTTGTGATTTCTACATCAAACACAATTGCCAGATAGTATTGACATATAAAGTCTCAACTCATTTTTAGGATACCTTTCACTGTTATCCATTTGTAACAGGTGAACTCCAAATCTGATTTACGAGTTCCGAGGCACAAGTAGACTGACAAAGTTAGAGCAAGCACAGATTAGAACAGAAGAGAGAATTTTACGCTTACTTAGCTTAGGGAAAGACTTGACTTTAGAATCACCTAAACACAAAGCTCCCAGTGTCTGTCCATGGCAGAAATTTTATGCAGGACCCTCCAGCTTTGTTCCTCCAGGAAAATCCCTGAGTGGCTGCTAGTTACAGAGCTAAGGGGTCCAGAGAAGTTCTGCTCCCAAGGAGACACGAATTGGTGCAGCTCTGGGAGCTGCATCCCATTAGTTACCTCCTGCAAGGGTAAAGCCCTGGGAGGCTTTTTCCCTGGAAGGATTGGAGTATTGTAAGGGAATAGGCAGGGAGCTAGGAATAGCAGGAACTTTAAAAATCATAGGCCAGAGGCAGAGGAGAGGTTTAGTAAACATCTTAGATCTTGAGTTCCCATTCACTCCCCTTATTAGGCACAACCGAGGCTGGAGAGGTCCAGAGTGCAGGCTGGGACCAAGTAATTGATTCCCATGTTAATTAAGAAATTAACAATCTTACCTGCCACATCAAGGATCACTGGTTGATGGTACATGCGTGGCTTCAGGCCCCTTCCATCCTCCTCTGGGGCAAAGCCCCTCCTGGTGGTAAGGTAGCTTGGGGCCAGGTTCCTGCTGAAGTGGAGCTTGGATTTGGATGGCCTTGAGGTGACATGCCTTTAATGGTGGCAGTTAAAAGGTGAGCCTGCTTCTGGGCCCTATGCCTGCCCCCTCCTCACCTGCTTCTTCTCAGCAGCTCAGTCTTGATTGTTGAAAACTGCAAAGGGTGCTTCTAAAGGGGAGTTAATGGAAGTTTGGGGGCCCAGGGAAAGTTTCTGCAGCTTTCTACAGATAACTGAGGCAGACTGGAGTTCCTAGGAGGATCTTTCCTTTTCTAGATTTAGGCTCTACAAGAGGGTATTTTTATTGCCTCTAACAGCTTTCTTTGAAATAAAGCTGTGTTTCTAGGTTCTGCCTCTGAGTAATTTCCCTGAGCTTATTTAAAATTGACTGGTTTGGTAGTGCATTTCCTCATCTCTTTAAGGAGATATGACCATGTGGTCAAAGATTATCCTCTTCCTTTTCAGACCATCAGTAGGCATGTTGTCTCAATTAGAAGCTGCCCATTATCCTAGGGGAGTATAAATGCATTCGTCAGTCTTGGTGACATTCTACTGCTAGACCTGGCTGAACGGATTGCTTGCCAAGCCAGTGTCCTGGAGATCAGGATCCAGGGATCAGGAACCTATCTTTGTCTCTGGATGTCACCAGAGCCTTAGAAGTCTTGGGAGACATCTGGGTCTAGTTCCCAGACCAAAATTCCCAAGCTGGGCTTTCCTGCTGTGAAAGGGACTGGCTAGGGACCTTTCTTTTGGCTTACTCTTGCAGAGGTCTTAGAAAGTGGGCATGAAAGAGAACTCATTTTATAGTCACTGCCAGGGATCGGGATAGAGTTTCACAGTTAAACCAGACATTAAGAGGCAATTAAGAAGCAGAGACTGATCTGCAGCTTGCAGGCAAACAGCCTCAGGTGCCCCAGACATTAAGGGGAATTTCAGTCCCCCCCAACTCCCAGGGGCTGACTAAGGAACAAATTTCCAAAGGGCTCAGAGTGGGTGTCTCCAGGGTTTTGCTAACAAAACAAAAGAGGGCACAGACAGGCTTCAATTAAGAGTTTAGACTCACCAGTCCTCAGCGGGGGTCAGGGAACATTACTTGCCCCGTTGTCTCCTGACTTGGCTCACCAAATATGTTAGTGGAACACTCTGGGTTCTGGGCTCCTAGGTTCTTGGATTATGTTGTATAAAATAATTTAAGGGCATGCCACAGGGTAGGCAAGGTATTAAAGAGTTTATTAAGAGACAAGGAAAGAAAAACAGTACACAATCTGATACATAGTTTGCATGCTGCAGGGTGAGACATACCTTTTTATTATGATTTATTTCTTTTAGCATAATACATTTGAGAATGTGTTGATTGAGATTGGTATTTAGACTTGAGATTGAGTTGATATTATTCATGTATGTGAGTTTATTAGTAATTCATTTCTTTTTATTGGTGAATAACATTATTTTGTATGGATGTAACAATATCTTTATCCATTTACAAATTCAGGAATATTTAAGCTATTTGCAATTTTGGGTGATTATAGATAATTTCACAATAAGCATTCACTTACAGTTTGTGTAACTATAAATTTTCACTTCTCTTGGGTAAATATTTAGAGATTTCTGCTTTATATGGTAAGTATATAGTTAACTTCATAAAAAACTGCCAAAACATACTTTTCAGACTAGCTATACCTTTTTGCATATCTGCTAGCAATGGTCAATGGTTACAGTTGCTCTTTGTCCATGAAAGCATATGTCATTTAAAATATTTATCCATTTTAGTACGTGAATAACTATATTCCATTGTGGTGTTAGATTTTCATTTCCCTAATGTCTAATGATTTTGATCATCTTTTCATGTGCTTATTCATTTTCCAAATATCTTTTTTGATGAAGAACCTTTCCAAATTGTCCCCATTTTCTGTTAAGTTGTTTTGTTTTCTTATTATTGAGTTTTGAGAATTCTTTATATATTTGGCATATAAAGCTTTTATCACACAAGTGCTTTGCAAATATTTTCTCCAGTCTGTGATTTTCCTTTCCATTTACTTTACAGTACTTTCCTCAGGAGGAGATTTTAACTTTGATAAAGTACAATTTAATTATATTTTTTATGGCTCATGCTTTTTGTGTCATAACCTAATCCAATTTCACAAGCATTGTCTATTATGCAATATTTTAGAAGTTATATATTTTTAACTTTTACATTTAGGTCTATTATCCATTCTGATTTATTTTTTATAAGGTGTTAGGCATAGTATGTAAATAGATAATCCATTGTTTCAACACCAGTCTTTCTTTTATTGAATGGCCTTTGCATCTTTGTTGAAAATCAAGTGAATATCTATTTCATTCTTCCTTCCTCCCTCCCTCCCTCCCTCCTTTCCTTCCTTCCTTCCTTCCTCCCTCCTTCCCTTTCTTCCTTCCTTCCTGCCTACTATCTATTTCTATAAATGAATACATAACTGTATATATTTTCTTTCTGGATTATCTACTCTCTTACATTGATCAGTGGGTCCAAACTTGCACTAATACCACACTGTCTTGATTATTTTGCTTCATGATAAGTTCTGATATCAGGTAGTGTAAGTCCTGCAAGTTCTTTTTCTTCAAAACTGTTTGATAATTGTAGTACTTTTGTCTTCTCCGCTAAAATTTATATGTAGACTATCAATTCCTAAAATAAAATTATGCTGGAATTTTTATTGGAATTGAACTTACTATACAGATTGTTTTGGAGAGAATTGACAACCCAAGCATATTGAATCTTCCATCTCATCAACACAGCATAGATCTTCACATATTTAGTTCTTATTTGATTTATTTCATCAATAATTCATAGTCTTCAGCATAATGATTCTGCACATATTATGTTACATTTATGCCTGAATAATTCTTGTTTATTAGCGCTATTGTAAGTGGTATTTTTGTTTCCATTCTTAATTGTTAATTGCTACTGTATAAAAATACAATTGCATTTTGTGTATTGGCCAGGCATTCTGTAACCTTGTTACCCTCTATTAGTCTAGTAACTTGTTTATAAATTCCTTGGAATTTTATGTAGATAATTATGTGCTCTGCAAATAGAATCTATTTTATTTTTGCCTTTTCAATATACATACTTTTTATTTTATTTTATTTTTCTTACCTTATTGTGCTAGTTGGGAATGCCCACAAATTGGTAAGAAAAAATCATGCCTTTTAGTTTCCAATATTTGGGGGGAAATGTTCAGTTTTTCACCAAAATGTATGATGTTAGCTGTAGCCTTTTAGGACAATGCATATTATCATGTTGAAGAAGTTTGCTTGTACTGCTAGGGTGCTAGGAATTTTAATATGAATGGATGTTTAATATAATAAAAGGCACTTTTTATATCTCTTAAGAAGATGGTATTTTTTCTTCTTTAATCTGTTGATATGATGGATTACACTGATTTAATTTCAAAGTTCATCCAACCTTACATTCCCAGGATAAACCCCTTAACTTGATAACAGATGAGGAATGAATGTAAAGAAATAGCAATAGTAATACCAAAATTGAAAGACAAAGAAGAAAGAGAGAAGAAAGAAAAGGACAAGGCAATCAAGATCAGAACAATGGCAAATGGTATAACATTTGTAATTAGAATTCAAGGAGAAGAGAGAGAGTGTGTGTGGCAGAAGAAATATTTAGAGAGATGAAGACTGATAATTTTCCACAAATAATGTCATTAAGTCAGAAATCCAAGAAGCTAGATAAATTACATTCAAAATACTGAAAAATAAAGAGAACTACAAAATTAGAAGGTAAAAGATCCAAAGAAAAATTTCACAATAGAAAACAAAACAACAATAATCATTAGAAGAAATTTCCCCAGAAGATATTATAAGCCAGAATACAAGGAAGTTCTACCTTAACAGTGATGAAAGGAAAAAAAAAAAAAGAAATTGTCAATCCAGAATTATATAACCAGTAAAAGAGTTCTTAAAAATGAAGGAAATGTAAAGATTCTTTTAAGCCAAAAACATCATGAGATAATTCATTTCTAGCAGATATGAACTACATGAAATGTCAAACAGACATTCTGTCCATCAGACAGAAGGAATAAGATAACACACAAAAATGTATACCACTAAAAAAATCCCGTTTTAGTATGATTTTTGCAGTCTTATTATTGAATGGTAGGAATTCTTTGTATATTCTGGATACAAATCTTTGTGTATACATATGTGCATACCCCCCAACACACATACACACACACATATATACATACATACCTACACAAACCTGCATATAATATACGTTATATTGAATTTTCTTATAGAATGTATGTATTATATACATGCATATGCATATAATTGAAATATACAACAAAAACAGTATGTAAGTCAGAAAGAGGATAAAAAGAATTATCATGTTCTGATATGAAAATACAAACACTAATTAACATGAAGCTTTAATAAACCAGAGATAGATGTTATAATTTGTATAGTTTTCACTAAAACAAGATTAAAACTATATAAATCCCTTCTAAGAGAGGAAAAGTAAAGGTAAATAAAAACTAATAAATTAAAAGTAAACAAGAAAAGATGTAAAAGCTTTGGAGAAAGCTCATATAATATGATTTATTTTTATATTAAATATAAAAAGATCAAGGAATACTATTAGAAGCCAAATATCAATAGACTAGATTTAAAATAATATCAGAAAAATAAATTAAAAGAAATTATCATCCAACAATATGGTTCATATGCAAGAAAAATCTCAAACACAAGGATAAAGTTTAAAAAAGAAAAACTGTTAGAATAAAAAAAGGTATATCATGTTAAAACTATCCAAATCAAAACTGGTGTAGCTATATTAAAATCATACAAAATAGACTTTAGGACAAAACCGTTTTAGATGTAAATGTAGTCACATAATACTGAATAAAAGATTCAGTTTACTGAGAATTTATAGCAAGTCTATAAAAATGGCTTCTAAATATATGTGTATATCAAAATGACAAAACTAATAATGACATAAGCAAATCTGTGATCACTCATAAATTGATAAAATAAACATAAAAACAGAAATGTAGATATAGATTTAACAACACAAGTATAAACTTAAAGTAATGGACATTTAAAGAATAGTACACAAGTAACTGCAAATTGCATTCTTTTCAAGGACATATGGAATTTTTAAATGGACCATCTGCAGAGGCCATAAGCAAATCTCATTTCAAAGAACTGAAACAGTGACAACAGCGAAAGCTAGATATCATTTATTTTTAAAGTATATAACTATAAAACTCTCATATGTTGGAAACATAGTATATATATGTGTGTGTGTATCTATGTGTACATGTATATATACATAGACATATATATAGCTTCATATATAAATATAAATTCACATAGCTTATATTTCAAAATAAAATTATAAAATAGTGTCATATATATGTATATACCATATGTTATAATAGAATGATACTTAAAATGCCAGATATCAAATTTGTGAGATTAAAAATAGAAATTTACAAATGAAATTAATGAAATAGAAAAATTATAGGAAGGATGAATATAGCTAAAAGAGCATCCTTTGAAAAGACTGATATAATTGGAAAGATTAATCAAAAGAGTTGTGAAGACATAATTGTGATTGATATTGAGACAGAGACAGAGACAGAGAGAGAAAGAGAAAACAAATAGTCAACATAATAAATGAAAGAGGGAGCTTACCTCCTATCCTAGAAACATTTAAAAGATAATCAGTGGGCATCATGAATAACTTTATTCCAAATAAATGTGGACCCTGATATGAAATAGAGATATTTCTAGAATAATGCAACTCATAAAAATTGACACAAGAAGAAATAGAAAAAATCTGAATAAAACATATCTATTAAAGAGAAACCTAAAACTTAAAATCAAGTCTAGTTGATTTTTTGCTTAATTAATATCCAGGGATATGCATAATAAAATCAAAATAAAACACCACAACAGATACACCAAAATAGCTAAAATTTAAAAGGCTGACAATTTCAATTTTGTCAAGGAAATGGAGCAATGGAAACTTTTATATACTGCTAATAACATTGTAATTTGGTAAAATCACTCTGGAAAAACAATTCAGCATTATTTAAAGAAGATGGTTTGATGCATACCCGTAATCCAGCAATTCAACTCCTAAGTATTTAACCTATAGGAGCACATACATGTGTTCCCATGGACATATACAAAATTATTTTTAGCTGGATTGTTATGATAGCCAAAAATGGAAACAACCCAAATGTCCATCAACAGTAGAATTGACAAATAAATTATGATGGATTCTCAAATGGAATGTAAATGAATTAACTACAGCTATGTGCTTTAATATGTTTTAATCTCACAAGTATAATATTGAGTAAAATAAGCCAGTCTCAAACTATACATAATGCACTATTATACTTACATAAAGTTCAATGAAAAATATAACTACTCTATTTTATTTAGGGGTACATATATAACTGCTAAATATTGGTTACATGGATGCTTGATTTTCAATAATTTATTTACTTGTAAATTAAATTTTATGCACCTAAAGTTTATATTTCAGAATAAAAGGAAAAAAGTATTGTTAGAAGTTCCCTATTGCAATGTTCAGAGTGTATGATTAACAGACTGACATAAAGAAAGGCAACCCCCATACAGGGACTATGTGACTGATTGAGCAAACCATAGCCTATGTGTGTGAATGCAACCAATTATCTCCTCACAAGAACAAAGGAACCACATGGCAATGGAGCAGAAGGAGATAAGGATCTCCACTCCCTCCTGACCAAGGCTTCATCAGCCCCTCTTGCATTCCAAGAATACCCTACCTCCTAGCCTACTACCCCCTAGCCATACAAGGGAAGGAATTTCCTTTTACAGCCCCTTATTGGCTCCCAGGCTGTCCTCGGACCCTAACCCCCTCTCCATGAACTAATGTTTCTCTGCCTATTGGTGTACTGTATAAATTCACATCTGCACCTTCCAGGGGTGGGCTGAAGTCTAATCTTCAAACCCCCTCTGCTGGGAGAGCTTCTCAATAAACTTCCTGCCTGCAATCATCAGTCTCTGCATCCCAGTGAGTGCTGCTTTTCTCCAGCATTTGGTGCTGAAAACCCAGGACTTGGGTCATGTTGAGACTGATTGATTGGTGAGGAATCTCTGCCCTGCCACTGCCGAGAATCCATCCAACACCAGACACTGAATCATAGCTGGGTGAGTCAAGGATTTCTCTGCCAGAGGATCCTGCTCTCTCTCTCTCTCTCTTTTTCCACTGTCTAGGACAACCGGCCAAAAATCCTAATGCTTAGGTCAGTGATCTTCACCATCCCCCAGGGTCATGGCAGGCAGGAGGCCTGTGTTCTCATGAGAATAGACATGCTGGCTCCAGAGATGTCCAGTCCCAAATGTGGTCTCCTGTTTCCTTAGGTGATTTCCGACTGATTTGGGGACACCTGTCTTACTCGGAATCTCCCCTGTTCTTTTCCTAGAGATCCTTAGTCTTACCCACACCACCAAAAATGGGGAATTCAATTTCAGTCCCCCCCCAAAAAACCACACTTCTGTGTTGTCTCCTTCATAACTCAGAAGGATACATCAGACCTAAAAAGCTTATTTTCTATTTGACCTCTGTATGGCTGCAATATGTATTGGACAATGAAAGTCAATGGCCAGAAAATGGCACTTTTGATTTCCAGGTCCTCCAAGACTTAAAGAACTTTATTCAGTGCAGCAGCAAGGGGCCCGAGGTTCCTTACATTCAGGCTTTCTTTCATCTTTATAACCGCCCTTCTCTCTGTCAATCCTGTTCTTCTTACCAAATTCTTCGTTTACACCAAAAACCTCTTCAAAAGCTTTCTTCCTCCTCCACTCAGTGCCCCCCCAAATCCCCCAAAAACCTCGACTTTGACCTAGTCGAACAGGCTCTTCCTGCACATCCTCTACATATAACTCCAATGTTACCCTCACCCCCCCACACCCTCCTTGTCCTCTAACTCCCCTTCTCTTCATCACCACCTTCCACCCCAACTTTCTCCCTTCCTCATACAGGCACCGGGGCCAGCACTCGCCTCCCTTCCCCATCCCTCCCCCACTTCTGCACATAGAAAACACTTCTTCCAACTCCAGTCCCTCAGATCATGCCCCTCCATGCCTCATCAGCAACCCCTAAACTTACTCCATCCTCCTCCCATTCCCCCACTCCTCCCCCTGAACCTGCTCCCTTCTCCCCACCGACCACCCACTCTCCAGCCCAACTCCCTGCTCTCCAGCCTCCTTCCCCAGCTCCTGTCCTCCCTCTTCAGGAAGGGGCTTAGGCAGAAAGCATTATGCACCTTCACATCCCCTTCTCCCTCTCTGATCTCTCCCAAATCAAACACCATCTCAGGTCCTATTCCTCTGATCCTTCTCATTTTATCTGAAATTTCAATACCCAGCTGTCCCTAATAACCCTACTTAACAAACCTACAATTGCTCACCTCTTACAAGTAAGCTTTTAACTGTCTAAACATACTCCTAAAAAATAATAATCCAAAATATATGTGTTAAATACCTGTCTATCTAAACTGCTAAATTAAAGCTTAACTGCATTTATAGTGCTCAAATATTTCTGTTGCTGATAACTAATAAAAGTGCTTCCAAAAAACAAGCTTGCATATTACAAGCAACACTGACTCAAAAGAAAAGAAAGATGTATAGTGTTGCTAATCATGGTTTTAATTATTATTTTTTAAAATGGTATGTGTCACAGAAATAACCTCTCTGCCTAGAAATCAAGAGGTGGATGCTTTAGCTTCTGATTTGCTCCACTTCCACTAAAAAAGCAGCTCTATGGCTGCAGAAAGACTGGCCATTGAGGGCTGCCAGGGGTGGTACATAACAATAGATTATCATGAATTAAAGTAACATCACTGCTATCTGCCACAGTCCCAAATATTGAAGGTTGGTTGCAAAAATTAATATCCAGTTATGTCACTATCACTTTGTTTTAAAACTTGCTAAGGCTTTCTTTAGTATCCCTTTAGAAAAGTCAAGCCACCCTGCATTCCCCTTCATGTGAGAAGGCTAGCAGTGGATTTTACAGTGCTTCCCCAAGGCTGTGTGCATAGCCCAATCATCTGTCCTGGCCTGGTAACAAAGATTCTGGCTGTGTGGAAAAAACCTGTGGCTGTAACCCTATTGATGATATTATGTTAACCAGCAATCCTTTTTTCAGAATTAAAAGAAGCATCAGAGACAATGGTATCTTATCTTAAGAGCCTGGGATAGGCAAACAATTGGGACAAGCTACAAAGTCCTGGCTGTCTATCAAATTCTTAAATGTTGTTTAGTTGAGCAAAACAAAAAACTGTATCCTCTGCTGTAATTGATAAAGTACAATGTTTTCTTATATTAAAAGAGTTTATAGTATTGTTGGGGTACTAAAAACCCTTTATCACTCATTTAGCTCAGATATTAAAACCATTATATGTGTTAATCAGAAAATATTGCACATGGAAATGAGAAACCCTTCAGTAGGCTGCTTTTTAGGAAAAAAAAAAGAGTAAAGAGGGCAATAACACAAGTTTAAGCAGTAAGGGGGGTGGTGAACCTTAACTTACCCTATAAATTGGATGTAGGCAGTACCAATATTGGCTTTGGGTGGGATTTGTGGCAGAGGCAAGATTCTAAACAAAAACCCCTTGGGTTTTAGCCACAATTGTGAGAAGAGGATAAAGTACAATATAGCCCCTTTAAAAAGCAACTATGTGCAGCATACTACACCCTATTGCAAGTGAAAGGCTTAACCCAATAGTGTCCAGTCACTCTGAAGACTGTCATCCTTATCCAGGGGTGGATTGCAGATACTAAAAACAAGATAGGAACAATAAACTGTTGTGGGCTGCCCTCTCTGGGGAAGAGATCTGTGGAAGAACATCTGGGATGCCTGCCAGCAGCAACAGATAACTGTCTATCATGTCCCTGACCCCTCCTCTAACATCTCTTGGGACTATTGAGGCAGATGCCCTCATGAAGATCCAGAACCATACCACTGAGACCCCAAAGCAGCAGAGTGGCGCCACTGAAAAGGCGAATATCATGGACACCAGACCTTGTGGTACCTAGCCCAGCAGTTCCAACTGCCTGTCACTGACCAGCAGCTCATGAACATCACCCATGAGCGCCCTTCGTGCTCACTCCAATGACTGCGACATCAGTCCCCTCCAGCTCTCAAAAGGTGCAGCTTTCAGTGCTGCAGACACTGCAACGGGACTCTTATAACCAGACATTACAACAATGGACTAAGTTTAAATTTGGCGCTGTGGGCTGTAGCCACAGCTCCAGTTAAGATGCTAACAGCAGAACCAATGCAGGCATTGAGATAACGAGTTAAAATGCCAGCCACCCCGCAGTCCAAAAAGAGGAAGTAATAATAATTTGTTGTTGCCTATGCTCAAACTACACAAACTGGGAAAAAATAAAATCATTTTAACCTTAGGCCTATGCAGCCTTACTGGTTGGGAATCTTAAATCCATGAAAAATAAAAATCACTCAGAAACACTGTTAAATATATAATCTTATTAATCCTTCTACTTAGATTACTGGAGGTGATAACCTCACAGCCCACCCTAAATTTCATGGTTAATTCCTACCTACCCTTATCACAATTATAACTCTCATTCTCCTCATATCAGCAGGTCCATACATCTTCTGCGCAATTACTTGAGAGGTAAGCATGGGGAGATTTCACACAAAAGAAGAGTTGGTGACCTGACCATGGTGTGATAGGATCACTCCAATGGAATTCAAGGCATGCATCTCTAGAAGAAAGAAACTGATTATCTCCAGAATCTCTAGGAGAATGGCCCTGCTATAACCTAGATTTCAGCCTGGTGAAACTAATTTTGAGTTTCTGGCCTCCAGAGTTTTAACAGAATCTATGTATGTCATTTTAAGCCAGATTGAGGTAATTTGTTACAACAGCCATAGGAAACTAAGATGTATAGAATTCCAATAGATCAATAATAGCTAATATAGTATTGAAGAATTTGAACATATTGGAACAAGACTAATGATAAAGTTATAGTTTAAAAAAAAATCATGTTATTAGTGCAAGAATAGACAAACAAATAATGCAAAATATAAAGCCCTAAAAAAGACCCAATCATATAGAGACATTTGATTTATGATAAATTTGTGAAATTTGCTATGCAAAGCAATGGGGAAAACATGGTCTTTTCAATAAATGGTGATGAGCTATTTGGATATCAATATGGAAAATAATAAAACTTAACTCCTGCATCACACCATTTGCAAACTCAAGTCTAGATAGATTATAGAATTAAATATGAAAGACAAACCTCTAAACAATATAGAAAGCAATAGGGAAAAATATATCATGACTTTAGAGTAGGCAAAATTTCCTCTGCCAGGAGACAGAAAGCACTAATAATAAAGAAAACGTTTGCTAAATTCAACCACATTTAATTTAAGAACTTTAGTTCATCAAATGTCACTATAAAGAATAAAAATATAAACTCAGAAAGAAGATACTTGCAATACATAACCAATGAAAGCCTCTTATTCATAATATGAAAAAAAAATTCCTAATAATTTCTAAGAAAATTTAGTAGGATCAGGGGCAAATGTCTTGAACAAACACTTCTCAAAAGAACATGTGACCACACTCTCTCCCACACAGTTCTGCATGTTATATGATGATATAAAATGGCCTATATCTGTCTTTGCAATATCACTCAGGACAATTCCCAAGTCCTGAAAAAGCCCCTGTACTACAATTGCTTTTCCCTCTCCCTGACCCCAGAGCCTCCAGTGGCCACTGGCTCTACATCAAAGTTGTAATTTCTTCCATTGCTTGAATCACAATATGTCTATAGCAGAATACCAGTAAGACCACTCTAGCCCATAGCTCTTCCCCCGATCCTGAGGAGTCTGGGATGGTGATGTCCACTTCACCTCCAGTTGAGAGGGGGTTTATATCCTATGGGGAAGATGGATGGAATTATCCTGCCTGCAGCTTCAGACTCTGTCCATTCCCTGGGATGGCCATTATCCATCATCATCTCCTCGCCAGTTGTCCTGGGTGAGTCCAATGAGCTGTAGAGTAGGAGTTGCTACTCCACTGAGATTCTGGGGTCAGCTGGCACATGGACAGCTCAAAGACTCAAGTCTCTGGACATACATCTACAAACTCCAGCACCAAGTATAGGTTTGAATAGAAAGGACAAATGAGCCATGTGCAGGGAAGACATAGTTGAGTCCAACTCTGTCACTCTCAGGAGCACAAACTCCAAAGTAGGGCCCACTGGCAAGGCACCAAACTCTAGAGCCATCCGCTCTGACATAGGATCTGGGTGTCTCCAGAGCCCTCAGGAGCCCCACTGTTTGGGGTGATATCCACAGGCATATGGGAATCCTATATTTTTTGTGTAACATTTATGTAATATAAGTATCTTTAAAAAAAATAAAAATATTAAAAACAAAAACAAAAAAAACTTTGATACACAGGAAAATTACAACTATTGTAACTTATGGACTTTAGTTAACAGTAATGTAATATTTTTGCAGCATTAGCAAAGAAAATATATCAATTCTGATAGACAACTACAGGGGGGTATAAAGGCTATGGGATTTTTCCTTTTGGAGTAATGAAAACATAAAATTGACTGAAGTGATGACAGCCCAACTCTGTGATGAAAATGAGAGCCACTGAGCATACACTTTGAATGGATTGTACAAAACACAGGGAATCTAGTAGTGGAAGATGATCTATAATTAACAGGACAAATATGAGAATGTTCTCTCATGAACTAAAACAAATGTAAAATACTAATACAGGGTGTTAATAATCAGGTGGATTGTGGGGAAAATACACCAAATGTAAGATATAGACTACAGCTAGTAGTAATATTTTGATGATGCTCTTTCATAATTTGTAACAAATGCTTTACAACAATGCAAGGTGTTGGTGGTGGGGTGATGTTTTGGAGCCCTGTTTATTGATCTGCATGTTTATTTTATAAGTTCACAACTTTTACTAAACACTTATTTTTGTATGTTCATGTATGAATGATATACTTCAATAAATTTTATTTAAAAAAAAAAAAGAACATGTGAGAGAGCCGATGTGGCTTAAGAAGTTGAGTGTCCACTTCCTACATGGGAGGTCCTGGGTTCAGTTCCTGGTGCTCCCAAAGAAGACAAACAAACAACGAGCAGACATCAAGCAAAAACAATGAGCAAAAACCATGAGCAAGACAAAGAGCAGACAATGAGCAGACAATGAGCAAAAACAAAACCAGCAGGGAGCTGATATGGCTCAAGCAGTAGAGCGCAGTCACCTACCAGGTCTGGTTCCTGGTGCCTCCTAAAGGAAAAACCAACATAAATGAGCAGGCAATGAGCAAAAAACAATGGGCAGACCACAAGCACAAAGAATGATCAAAAACAATGAACAAACAGACGAGGAAGACATCCCCAGGTGGGAGGTGGGGAAGAACATGTCCAAATGGCCTGCAAATACATGAAAAAGTCCCCAACAACATTAGTCATCAAAAATGCAAATTAAGATCACAACCAAACACCACTTTACACCCAGGAAAATGGCAAAATTTTTAAAAACTACCATTACCATGTATAGGAGAAGATATGAAGAAAACAGTAATTCTTATGTATGGCTTTTCGGACTATAAATTGGTACAACCACTTTATAACACAATGTGGCATTAGCTAATAAAATTTAAATTCTGCGTAAACTTCAATTACACACCTACGCATGTAAACAACAGAAATGGTTTCATGTGGGCACCAATGGATAAGTTCAAAAATATTTTTTAGCATCCTACAGAAACTGAAAGCAACTCAAAAGTCCATCAAAAATAGAATGGATAAATACATTGTGATAGAGTCATACAATTGAGACCTAGGCAGTAACTAAAATGAATAATCTACTATTCACACAATACGGATGAATTTCACAAGCATAATGCTGAACAAATATCTAAATATGAAATAATTTCTACTGAGCAGCTTATTTCATATAAAGTTCAATGAAGAAGAACAAAAGTATAGTCTTTATTGTTTGTGGTAAAACAATAAAAAGAGCAAGAAATTGATTCCCTTAGATGGCAAAATAGTAGATCTGATTAATGGGGTAGCAAGGACTTGTGATTGGGAAGGAGTTGAGGGGGCAATGTTTCTTATGGGATGCTGGCAATGTTGTGCAGTTCTCTTGACCTGGCTGATGACTATATGGCCTTTGCCTTGATTATAACATGGAATGGTATACATTCACATATTTTTCTGTGTCTGTGTGATATTTCATTATTTTAAAAAAGTGCTCTTGGAGAGTAGTTAAGAAGCTACTGTAATTCTCAAAGGGAGAGAAGATAGTGAATTGAAGAGGAGTAGAAGTAAATGCGTTCAAGAGATATTTAGATATAGAGGAAATAAGGAATAAGGAGGAAACAAATTACTTTGTCCTGTTCACAGTCCAAGTTGCTAATATTTATGGAGGGCTTACTGTGTATATATGGTTTGATGCAGGGGTCAAGTTTCTTTTTTTTTTTTCATATAGATA
This sequence comes from Cabassous unicinctus, assembly GCA_029593785.1. Classification (NCBI taxonomy): domain Eukaryota; kingdom Metazoa; phylum Chordata; class Mammalia; order Cingulata; family Chlamyphoridae; genus Cabassous; species Cabassous unicinctus. Next base: position 22,872 of record JAQZBX010031043.1, read on the forward strand.
CCAAATTAACCTAGCATCATTTGATTAAAAGTGTTTAAACTTCACAGCAACTCTATGGGGTAGGATTCGTTATCATCCTCATTTTACAAGAAGAAACTGCAACTCATAGGGGTTAGGAATTTGCGAAAGTGCAATTCAACATAATAGCAACTTCTTTCAAACTTTGCAAATTAAATGACTAATGACTAAATGACTAATACTAAGGAAGTTAGTTATAGTTATTTATTGAATAACTATGTCAAAGCAAAAAGTAAGTATTTTCAATGCATAATCTCATTTAATCATCCAACAAACTGCTGAGCAGGTCCCACAATGATTGCCATTTACATAGGAGGAAGCTAAAGTATAATTAGGTTAAGAGCAAACAACTGGTAAGAGATGGAGTAAGGTCTTGAACACAGATCTGTTACTCTCCAAAATCCAGGCTCTAAACTATTAATGTTTCACAAATATGCTAAAAATGACCATACATTTGAAATTATAATTTCTGCTTTCCTTTTAGAAAACAGTCAAAGGTTTTCCTTTGGAGGAGGGGCACGGGTATGTCAACGTAGATAATCTTTGCTCAAAGTCTTCTAAATTACAAAGGGAAGAGAGGGCAAAAAAAATCTGATAGCCTCAAATTTAAATATTTGTTTCCTTGTATCAGCTTTTATATTGTTTATATATTGACACTTACCACCATAATGTGGATATTTTAGTGTTATCTTTACCTCAACCTTTTAATCATGATTTCTTGCTTTGCTACAGAATTCACTATCATGGCCCTGGATGCAGATTCAATTCAGATACAGGAAACAGCTACTGAGAACTCATTACATACTGTGGCTACAAAAACATTAATACGCATGACTAAATTCTACTGTTTCCTAACTCCTGTTTCACAGGTTTTGTTCTAGGATTCTGCTACTTCAGCTTTTAGTATGTAGAATAAATCCCCGGCAATCTGAAAAGTTGCCAGTCTTAATTCTTTGGCATTAAATAAATTTTATTTCCTCAGTCATGTATGATCTCCTTGAACTCTGACCTCTGAGGCCCTGCTGAGTTCATTATTATTGTCAGTAGCTGACAACCAACCTTCATCAGAATTCTCTGACAGACACTTCCTTTTTTGCTTGACATCAGACACTTCACTTTCTGACATCCTTAGTTTTGTGAGAATATCAATGCTTGCCTCAAGCTTGCATTTCATCTTCACTGATAACATCAGTGTGAAGCATTCAAGAATGCCTCTTTCCTAGTAATGCATTCATCTGTCACACACATTTTTGTTGGCAATGTTTGATGAAACAAATTAATTTCACATAATTACTTATAATACCAAACTCACTATAATATAATATTTTTCCAAGGTATCTGTATATATAAAGTCTTTGCATCGAAAATGTCCCCTAAATTTATACATCAATTTATTTATGTATTCATTCCTTCAGCAAACACTCATTGATCACCTATTTTGTGCAATATACCATGAAATGTATAAATATAGAATAATCAACAGGAGCAAGAACAGTGCATGACCCATAGTAGGTGCTCAAAAAGTGTTTGTTATATGAATAAATAAATGAGTGAATGAACACAATAATAATACAGATGTTGAATAATTGCATAAATTTATCAAGAGTTTGCTTGACCTTCCTCGTGGGAAAAATCCATAACTCTGTCAACTCTGGGTCATGGGTTACTGGCACTGGTAAAGGTGAGCTAGGTTTGCCTCTGGTTCTAGAATAAGAAGCAAAGGGACTCATATCTGTACCCCTGTTTAGAGAGAATGCCAATGTCTAAGACTGAAGATGTGGAAAAAATAAGATAAGGATCTACTTGAATAATCAACAAAGGAGAATAGAAAATATGGAAAAATCCTTTAAAAAATCCTAAAATCAGCTGATATGGATATAAGAGTAGTAACTAGTAAGAGTATGGAACCGGTTTTGACAAGAGCACCAATTTCTAAAGACCTTACAGCTTTCCAGCAATCTTATATGACACTTAAACCTCTTTCCTTGTTTTGTGTTATTACAGAGAATGAGCCATTACCAAGATAGCTGAAGCTCAAAGGTTTACAATGTATCTAGAGCCAAATAAAGGCTCAAAAAGCCTTGTCAAGTAGTGCACAAATATAATGGCAGGCATAAGTCATATTGAAGAAACTTGGGGTCCATTCCCACTGATGATTCTTTCCAGAAAATAAGCCTAAGCATAGCACTCACCTCTGGGAAATAGAGCCAATAGCTTAGGAGGTGATGAAAATGAAATTTCATATCTCCCTACTCTAGTATTTAATCAAAAGTCAGGTAGAATGTATATTTACTATTTATGATATTTTCTCAAGTCACATTCAGTTATAAAACATCCAACTTTTGATTCTAACACTTTGCAGAAACACTCTGATAAAGGGTTTTGATAACTTTATATTTGTGCAAATCCAAAAGCATCATCTGGGGTCTCAGTACATTTAGCTTCTCTGCAGTGTTTGACACCACTGACCATTTCATTTTTCTTAAAATATTTGCTGCCTTTACATCCATGGCCACAATGCATATTTGCCATTCTTTTTGGATGCTTAACATCTGAATCCCCTTCTTCTATTTAGAGAAACCTCTCTTTTAAGGCAGTGACCTTCCTCCATTTTGGCAAATGAAAATGCCAGATACTCATTTTATCAGTATTCCTAACAGCTAGGGAACAAGAGTGCATCCAACTACCCCAGGGAGACACATCTGCCCTACACTTTGAATCAGAATCGGTGATGCAAACAAACTGGGACTATGCAGAATCATCCAGGAAACAAAAAGCAGCAGAAGTGGCCTCTATATGAAAGTTCCAGGGACAGCAATCACAGAATTTCTACTGATGGAATCCAGTGTCCAGTGCTGGGATTTTATTAGTACAAACCATGTGCCTATGCCAAGCAGACTTTTCATCGTGTCATGGCTGGATTCTAATGGTTCTTAAGAGCTGTATTTACTAAGTCACACACCATGCATTACATAAGTTATCCTAACTGACTCTAGGTCAAGAATGCCAAAGTATTATAACACATTTAAAATAATTGCATCTAAAAATCTATACAAAGAGATCAAAATTCCCCTTTCCCTTCCCTTTTCCCTCTCCCCCATCAAATATTTCCATGTAATTTTTTTTTAGTTTTTAATCTTACCCTTTCCTAATATAATTTTGTATGCACATTAGTACATTTCTATAATCAATAAATACAAACATATGTTTTGATCAAAAACATGGAAGACCATTGGTTTAGTGGTGAACTGAGGTCTAGATATGTCAATGGAGAGTGAGAACAGAAAGAAGAGTAAAACAATAGAATGCTCCATTTACTGACGATCCAAGGTTATGTTTCTCTAGAAATAATGGCATTGGTTGTTTTTCATGGATATGGAGGGGATGCAGATTGTCCAAATGGCCACACTCAGGAAAGTTAGCATACGCAGGGATTTGGGTAGGGTGAGATAATTATTTTTAAAAATCCATCTTTAATCATTAATTCCCCAATTATGTCCTTACCCTCACAGGTTAGCATCTCTTTGCTTCTTTTTTTTCCTTTTTTTTTTTTTTAATTTATTGAGGTATATCACTCATACATAAACATACATAAACAATAAGGGTATAGTAATAGTT
>JAQZBX010031044.1:0-26517 GCA_029593785.1 Cabassous unicinctus
ATTCAGCTTCAAAGAATTGCATTGCAGTGCGATTGCAGTGTGACACCAATCCCTACACTTCAGTTTTTATCTACAACTTTATGCCTGGCTTTACATTTTAGACACTGTTGCTGTTATAGTTTTTTTATCTTTTAATTTTCATTCTAGTAACATATATATGATCTAAAATTTCCCCTTTTAACTACATTCACATATAGAATTTAGTGCTGTTAATTACACTCACAGTGTTGGTCTACCATTACCACCATTCATATCCAAAACTTTACAATCAACCCAAATAGAAATTCTGTACAAATTAAGCATTAACTCCCTATTCCCAACCCCCAACCCAGCCACTGGTAGCCCCTTCATATCAGTGAGAGCATATAATATTTGTCCTTTTGTGTCTGGCTTATATCACTCAACATAATGTCCTCATGGTTCATCCATATTCTTGCATGAACCAGAACTTTATTCCTTTTTAAGGCTGGATGATATTCCATTATATGTATATTCCACATTTTGCTCTCCATTCATCGATGATGGACACTTTGGTTGCTCCCATCTTTTGGCAGTTTGCCGCTATGAATACAAGTGTGCAAATATCTGTTCTAGTCACTGCTTTCAATCCTTTTGGATATATACACCTAGTAGAGAAATTGCTGGGTCATATGGTAATTCTATACTTAGCCTTCTGAGGAACTATCAAACTGCTTTCCACAGGCTGCACCATTTTACATTCCCATCAGCAATGAATGAGTGTACCTATTTCTCCACTTCCTTGCCAACAGTTGTAATTTTCTATGTTATTAATAATAGCCATTTTTTTTTATTGTGGGTAAAAATCAAATTTTTCACAATATATACAAATATTTGTAAAATGATATATAAATACATATGCATATATGTGCATTTGTTTACATAAATGTTATTTTATATATATATATATATATATATATATATGTATTTTTAAAGGTGCTAAGATTACCTAAATATTACTCAGAAATTACAGGGATTCCCATGTTCCCCACCTCCCTTTAGTGGGTGTGAAATGATATCTCATTGTGGTTTTGATTTACATTTCTCCTATAGCTAATGATGTTGAGCATCTTTAAATGTGTTTTTTAGCCATTTGTATATCCTCTTTGGAGAAATATCTATCCAAGTCTTTTGCCTATTTTAAATTGGGTTGCTTGTCTTTTTGTTGTTGAGTTGTAAGCTTTCTTTATATATTCTGGATATTAATCCCTTATCAGATATATGCTTTCCAAATATTTTCTCCCATTGAGTAGGTTATCTTTTCAGTGTTGTGATAAACTCCTGTGATACAAAAAAGTTTTAAATTTTGATGAGGTCCCATTTATCTATTTTTTTTTGTAGGTTGTGCTTTGGGTAAAAATCTAAGAAACTATTGCATACAACAAGATCTAGAAGATGCTTCCCTATATTTTCTTCTAGGAGTTTCACATAGTCTTGATTCTTATATTTAGTGCTTTGGTTCATTTTGAGTTAGTTAATTTTGTATAATTTTGTATACGATGTGAGAATGGGTCCTCCTTCATTCTTTTGCATATGGATATACAATTCTCACAGTACCATTTGTTGAAGAGATTATTCTTTCCCATTTGAGTGGTACTGGTAGCCTTGCCAAAAATCAGTTAGTCATAGATATATTTATTTCTGAACTCTCACTTCAATTCCATTGATCTGTATGTCTATCATTATGCAACTACCATGCTGTTGTTTTTTTTTGTTTGTTGTTTCAAAAGATTTATTTTATTTATCCCCTCCCCCCATCGTTTGTGCTTGCTGTGTCTGTTTGTTATGTGCTCATTGGCTCCAGAACTAAAGCTGGGACCTCCTATGTGGGGGGGAGGTGCTTAATTGCTTGAGCCACCTCTGCTCCCTGCTTTGTTGTGTCTCTCATTGTGTTTTCCTCCTTGTGTCTCTTTGTTGCATCATCTCGTTGTGCCAGCTCGCTGTTTTGCTCATTTTCTTTAGGAGGCACTGGGAACCAAACCTGGGACCTCCCATGTGGTAGGTGAGAGCTCAATCACTTGAGCCACATCCGCTTCCCACCATGCTGTTTTGACCCCCGTAGCTTTGTAATACGTAAGTAATGTATTACAATACTTAAAGTCAGGAAGTATGAGTCCTCTGATTTTGTTCTTTTTCAAGATGTTTTTGGCTGTTTGGGACCCTCACCCTTCCGTATAAATTTGATCATTAGCTTTTCCAATTTCTGCAAAGTAGGCTGTTGGAATTTTGATTGGATTGCATTGAGTCTGTAAATCATTTTGGGTAGAATTGACATCTTAACAATATTTAGTCTTCCAATCCATGAGGATACAATGTCCTTCCATTTATTTAAATATTTGATTTCTTTTAGCAATGTTTTGTAGTTTTCCGTGTATAAGTCCTTTACATCCTTAAGTTAAATTTATTCCTAGATATTTGATTCTTTTAGCTGCTATTGAAAATGGAATTTTTTCTTTATTTCCTCCTCAGATTGCTCATTGCTGCTATATAGAAATACTACTGATTTTTGTGTGTTGATCTTGTATCCCACCACTTTGCTGAATTTTTTAGTTCTCGTAGCTTTGTTGTAGATTTTTTGGGACTTTATATAGGATCATACAAATAGTGAAAAGTTTCCTTCTTTCTTTGAATACCTTTTATTTCTTTTTCTTGCCTAACTGCACTTGCTAGAACTTCCAGTACAATGTTGAATAATAGTAGTGACAGTGGGCATTCATGTCTTATTACAGATCTTAGAAAGGTTTCAGTCTTTCACCATTGTGGATGTTGTTAGGTGTGGTTTTTTCATCTATACCCTTTATCATGTTGAGGAAGTTTCCTTCTATTCCTATTTTTTTAGTGTTTTCGTTTGTTTGTTTGTAATCAAGAAAGGATGCTGGATTTTGGCAAATGCCTTTTCTGCATCAATTGTGATGTGGCTTTTCTCCTTCTATTTGTTAATATGGTGTATTACATTAATTGATTTTCTTATGTTAATCCACCCTTGCAGACCTGGGATAAAACCCACTTGATCATGGTGTATAATTATTTTGATGTGCTGTTGGATTTGATTTGCTAGTATTTTCTTAAGGATTTTTGCATCCATATTCATAAGAGAAATTGGTCTGTAATTTTTTTTTTCTTGTATTTTCTATATCTGGTGTTCGTATAAGGGTGATATTGGCCTCATGGAAGGACTTAACCAGTGTTCCCTCCTCTTCAATTTTTTGGAAGAGTTTGAGCAGGATGGGTATTAATTCTTCTTAGAATGTTTGGTGGATTTCAGCTGTGAAGCCGTCTGATTCTGGGTTTTTCTTTGTTGGTGACTGATTCAATCTCTTCACTTGTAATTGTGGAGTTCTTCTATTTCCTCTACAGTCAGTGTAAGTGGTTGGTGTGTTTCTAGGAATTTGTCCATTTCATCTAAGTTGTCTATTTTTTTGTTATACAGTTGTTGATAGTATCCTCTTATTATCTTTTTTATGTCTCTGGACTCAGTAGTAATGTCCCCCTCTCATTTCTATTTTACCTATTTGCATCTTTTCTCTTTTTTCTTTGTCAGTCTAGCTAACAGTTTGTCAATTTTATTGATCTTTTTGAAGAATCAACTTTGTTTTTTTAATGATCTCTATTGATTTTTATTCTCTATTTCGTTTATTTATGCTCTAAGTTTATTACTTTATTTCTACATGCTTTGGGTTTAGTTTGCTGTTCTTTTTCTAGTTCTTCCAGATGTCCAGTTAGGTCTTTGATTTTATCTTTCTTCTCTTTAATGCTGATTTCTATTGTAATTTCTTTTTTGACCCTTTGAGTGTTTAAACGTATATTATTTGTTTCCATATATTTGTGGATTTCCCAGTTCTCTGCTTGTTAATGATTTTCAGCTTCATTCCATTTTGGTCAGAGCAGATGCTTTGAACAATTTCAATCTTTTAAAATTTACTGAGACTTGTTTTGTGACTCAACATGTGCTCTATCCTGGAGAATGATCCATGTTCACTTGAGAAGAATGTATATCCTGCTATTTTTTGGTGCAATGTTCTGTATATGTTAGGTCTACTTCATTTATCATATTGTTCAAGTTCTCTTTTCCTTATTAATCTTCTGTCTAGAGAGCCTATCTATTGATGAGAGTGGTGTTTTGAAACCTCTGATTATTATTGTAAAGGTGTCTATTTCTCCCTTCAGTTTTGCCAGTGTTCGCTTGTATTTTGGGGTGATAGGTGCATAAATATTCATGATTGTTATTTCTTCTTGGCAGATTGCTCCTTTTATTAATATATAGTGTCATTCTTTGTCTCTTGTAACAGCTTTTGACTTAAAGTCTATTTTTTTTTTGGATATTATTATAGCTACCCTAGATTTTTATTTATTTATTTTTTTGGTTACTGTATGTGTGGAATATCTTCTTCCATTCTTTCACTTTCAATCTATTTGCATCTTTGGGTCTGAAGTGAGTATCTTGTAAACAACATATAGTTTTATCTTGCTTTTTTTTTGATATCCATTTTGCCAATATGTGTCTTTTCTTTGTGGAGTCTAATCCATTGTCATTCAGTCTTATAAATATATAGGTAGTACTTCAGCCACTTTGTCCTTTGGTTTTTATATCTCTTTTTTGGTCTCTTCCTTTATTGCATCCTTTTCTGTATCATTGATCTTTTGTGATGTATCACACTAATTCCCTTCTCATTTTTGTTTTTTTTTATATTTTTAGACACTTGCTTTGTGGTTACCTTGGGGTTTGTATTAGACAACCTGCATTTATAAGATACTAATTTGAAAATATACCAACTTAGCTTCAATAGTATACAAATTCTCTGTTCGTATCACCCTCTGTTTCTCCTCTTTATGTTGTTTTTGTGCCACATTACCTCTTTATATTTTGCATATCCATTAGCAGGACATATACCTTTTTCTTGTTCACTTGTATTTTGGCTCATAGTAGTTAAAGAGTGGAGTTGTATATTGAGGATACAGTACTATTAGGTCTTGAATTTACCCTTTTAATTTCTTTTACTGAAGATCTTCATTTTTTCTTCTCACTACTCCATGAAACTCTTGCCTATCTTTTCCTTTCACCCTGCAGAATTCCTTTTAGTAATTTTTGAAGAACAGATCTTTTGTTGACAAAGTCTCTCAGTTTCTGCTAATCTGTGAATATTTAAACTCTCCCTCATTTTCTTTTTTTTTTTCTTGGAGGTATCAGGGATTGAACCCAGGACTTTGTACATGGAAAGCAGACACCCAACCACTGAGCTACATCTGTTCCCCAATGAGAGCTGGTTTTCTTGCCTGTTTGTTTTTAGGAGGTCCTGGGGATCAAACCCGGGACCTTGCACATGGAAAGCAGGTGCTCAACCCTCTCCCTCATTTTTGAAGGACAGTTTTGCCGGATAAAGAATTTTGGGCTGGCAGTTTTTTCTTTCAGTACCTTAAATATTTCATACCACTGCCTTCTTATCTCCATAGTTTCTGATGAGAAATTGGCACTTAGTCTTATTGAGGATCCCTTGTATGTAATAAACTGCTTTTATTTCTTGTTGCTTTAAAAATTCTCTGGCATTTGACATTCTGATTAGCATGTGTCTTAGAGTGGGTCTATCAGGGTTTATTCTCTTTGGAGTACATTGTACTTCTTGGACATGTAAATTTATGTCTTTCATAAGAGTTGGGAAGTTTTCAGCCATATCTCCTTAATTGTTCTTTCTGCCCTTTTTCCCTTCTCTTCTCCTTCTGGACCACCCATGATATGTATGCTTCATGCTGTCACTCAAATTCCTGAGACACTGCTCAATTTTCCTGTTCTTTTCTCTATCTGTTCCTCTAACTGTATGATTTTGATTGTCATCTCTTCTCGCTCACTTATTCTTTCTTCTGCCTGTTCAAATCTGCTGTTGTATGCCTCTATTATATTTTTAATCCCTACTATTTTGCCTTTCATTCCCATAATTTGTTATGTTTCTTTTTAAACTTTGAAATTCTTTATGCTCACACTTTGTCTTCTTAGTATCATTTAGCTATGTGTCCATATTTTCCTTCATCTCCTTGAACTGATTTAGGAGATTTTTAAAAATTTATTTGATTAGATTCAAATTCTGTATCTCCTCTGAAGTTTTAATTTGTTCCCTTGAGTGAGGCATATCTTCTTGTTTCTTAGTATGGCTTATAATTTTTTCCTGATGCCTTGGCATCTGATTATATGAATTTTAAATCTCAAAGTCTGTCTCTCCCTCTTGCCTATGGTTTTATTAGTGGTTGTCTTTTATTGAGCTTTTTCTTTGACACTTGGTCCAATTTATTCTGGGCCTTTAAACTTGCTCATGTTTAACTTTAAGATTTTCTCATCTCTTTACCTGTCTACTTCCTTGGATAAGTGGTAACATTTTTAAGATTGCAATTTTGTACAATTGTTTCCCTCCCTCTTTTCTTACTCTAGAAGTCTTTACCTGTTCTGTTGATTTTTGTTCAGAATTTTCTCCTCAGCTCCTGTGATTTGTTTAAATTCTTTCCCTCAGTCAGTGTCCCTTTTGCTTGCACTTTTCAGTTCTGGGATCCATCCTGTCTTACAGCAGCTCAATTCCACCTCCCCACCCTTTTTTTTTTCCTGTGAGGCTTTTCTGCCTTTGATGTCTTCCACATTAGGGAATCCCTCCCTGGGGACCCAAATGGGGTCAATTCAGAAAGGTAGGTCAATCCAGAAAGGTCTGTTTTACATTTTGGTAGTCTAGTGAACAGTGACTGGATTGAGTGAGCCCATCTCTTGCCAACAATTTTGTCACAGTCTCTCTCTTTTTTAATTTTCTCTAGGGTCCTTTTTGTATGTGGCACTCTGCAGTGGCTTGTGGTCTGCCCTGGGCCTCTACGGACTTGTGTCCCTGTGCCTGGATATGTGTGGGGTTCTAACTTGTAGCTATGAGTGGGTCTATAGTCTGCATCCACTGCTGGTGGAGACTGGGCCTTGCTGCCTCTGCACAACTTCCAAGCTGTGCAGGACTGAGTGCACGAGAGGGTACTAGACTGGTGGCTCTGGGAGGAAAATCTCCTATTCTTTGATTCAACATTTGTGGAGTCCTTCTCCAGTCCTTATTGTCCTCCAGATTTCTAAGCAAGTGGGTTTTGTTCTTTTATTAGTTGATTCTGAAAAAGACTTCCAGGGGATGTCTTATATTTCCATGTTGATGATGACCAGGTAACCAGTTTTTAATAACTAGGTAATCCAAATTCTCCAATAAGTTCTCCTAATGAAAAATTCTAACATATAGAAATTTGTGTGTGTTTCTATTGAGTGACAGAAAAGTCCCTGTGCATGAAATTGTGTCCTTTGTTAATTGTTTTATAACATCTCTCCTTACAGTAGTTGAATGTCCTCAAAGCGGCTCTAGGGACTATCTAGAAGAATTTGAAGGAAAAGTAAAGTTTGTGTAGTAAATTGAAAGGACTTAACATATAATGTCTAACTAGAGATATAGAGTCTTTGTAGCTACTCTATGTACTCCCTTTCTTTAGTTACATATTTAGGTTTTTGTATTTAACTTCTAATATATTCAAATTGTAAATAACTATTTTGAAAGTTAATTAGAGGTCTGGCCCCCTCTCCAGGGGAATTGAGTGTTAGGAATAGAAAAGTGAGATAAAGCAGATGGGAAGAAGAGTAGAAGGCTTTTTTTTTTGTAATGAAGCTTTGGGAAAAGAAGAAAGATGGCAGACCTTCAAACTGGGTGGCCTTTTGAGATTCAGAAAGAGAGGCTTATACCTGCTTTGGCATAAAGTTCTTATTGGAAGAGCTCTAAAGGAATTTGAGAAATACTTAGTCACCTTTAGTCACTTATACTGGATATGTTCAGTATATATATATATATATATATGTGTATATATATATATATATATATATTTTTTTTTTGTATGTATATATATATATAGAGAGAGAGAGAGAGAGAGAGAGTTCTTTTTCACTCAGATATTCAGGTCCACTGGAACTGAGGCAGACTCTCATAGAGAGGAGCCAATAATTCTAAATCACAGAATCAAATAGACACTGAACTTAGAGCATGAGATCAGGCCCTGGAAAACAACATTCCTCTTAGTATACAGGCAATAAAGTAAAACAGACTTACAAGTACATCATTGAACCTGTGGGGAAGGAAACCATGAAGTTTCTTGTGAACAAGGTATGGTAGTGGACGTTTTTAATACTGGAATCCTTGCTCTAAATTTAAGGTATGTTGAGTATTATTGATATCACCTTTAATTAGTATGCTGTCTCTTTAATTTTATTTAATGAACATAAATTTAGGACTTTTTATGATAAATTTCCAAATGTGATCTCCTTACCACTTCTTTTTCTATGAGATTCTTAATATATCAACTGGTTTCTCCTTACATGTAGAAACCCTGTGGTTAGTATAAAATATAATTAATGTGAATTACATACACCTTGTCCCTAGATAGATCAGTAGATACAAACTCAATCCCAAAACTTACCTGCAATATCTGAATGAGTGATTTTTCAGGTTGTGAGTCATAAGTGATAATATAAATTCAATTTAGTGGGTCACAGCTCATATTTTTTAAAAGGAAGTAAATGGAGAATAAAAAATATCAGAGATTATCACATGTACTATGGGTAGGTTTTTTTCATGGAACTTATATTTCAGTTTAATACTTCTGTAGAAAGATATATGTGTAATTGCATAAAGCATCATGATACAAAGCACATTTTTACTTGGATTGAGAAACCCTGACCTAGATGGAGAAAAATCACTATGCTACATTCACATAGTTTATTATAGATTACTAATTCTTTATGCTGTTTTTCAGAATAAGGAATCAAATGAAGAGCAAGTGTAAGTGTTGGCTTATTTTACTTAATTTTTGTATTTTTTTTTTTTTTTTAGTATTTTCAAAGTGTGTTTTGTCGATGTGACACAGCCTTGCTTTGGGAAGTGTTCTCATTAAAGGAAGAATGGATAATTTCTTGTCTTAATAAATTGTCTTTTTACATAAAGTGACAAAAACTTAAATTTTCATTTACTTTGGAAGAATAGAATCTTTCACCATTTTTCTATAAGGCTACTTCAAGAGCCATCCAGTGGTAACTGCTTCATTCAAGGACTAAATTCGGTCTAGCATGAAATATTTAAAAAGTAGTCTAGATTGTAGTTAACCAAATCTAGACTAAGTAAGACTTGGCCTTAGACAGTCATGGTATGTTCCATTGACCCCTTTTATGACAGAGTTTCTTTATTTTGTTTTGGTTTGGTTTCTTGTTTTTTAATAAACCTGAGTTCTTTTTTTAATATCAAAAGGTCACTGTGAGATGTATGGTTTAACCATATGATTGATGACAGTGTACTAGATGAAGGAATGGGGGAGAACATCCTAATGAAGATATCATGATAATATTCCCTCTCAAAAATTTGTCACTAAATTCTAGTAATTTTAGAGAATACACTGCGAGGACATAGATTAAGATACCTTTAAAATGGCAGCAATAACACATTTTTATTAATTTTAAAGTCACTTATAGTTGATATTTTCTTATTTATAATGGACGTGTCAAATGATAAAGTAAATAGTTCATCATCCAAATTAAGTTTTCACTTTCTTTGGCAACTAAAGGGCAAGTTGGACCACTGGAGAAATAGATATTTTGTTTGTTTTTCAGGTTATATCTAGATGCTGTAAAAATAACTTACTAAAGAATGAAACAATGTCATCGCTCATTTTGCCTGCAATATAAACCAAATCCGGATGTCAGTAAAATCAGAGTCTTGTTTTTAAATGAAAAATTTCAAATATACATAGAAGTAAAGAGATTCTTTGCCCTGATTCAACAGTTATCACTATTTTGCCACATTTGTTTTTTGCTGTATCTATCCCTTACCATTTTTTTCTCTGTTGAAATATTTTCAACCCCAAACATCATGTTTCAGTTTTCATCTCTGAAAAATATGGACATTTTCCTTTATTTCCCCAATAATATTACCATTCCTTAAAAATTTAGCAATAATTTTGGAGAACTTTTCTAAAAATAAAAATTGACTTATTATTTACAACTGTGAGGATGCCTGGGAAAATGTAGGGTTTTAAATTAATTGACTTTGAGAACCACTGGTGTACACAAGCAGTTGCTTTCACTGAACTTTCCAAAATATTTGGGTCATTCTAGAATACCTCAGTGATACCTAATGACTGTTTATGGAGTGTTTTACAGATTATTCTACAAGCATTAGGCCTCATTTTTTTCTGTGTCTCAGTGGCCTAAAAGAAGATAATGCATCTTACTGTTACCTATTTTATTTCTGTTCATTAGTAAAATTAAGTCATGTATATCATGCTGTAAGTAAAAGTATTATTTCTTGTTACCATTCAAGAGTATCGGGAAGGAAGTCAATAGGTACTAACTACTAGGCCAACTGAAGGATAATAAGCATGAATTGAAATTTTAGATAAAGGTATAAAATAAGTTAATTGCCATTGTATCTGTAGTATTTCCACCCTTTTATCATTGGTTCCTAATAACTGAAATCCACATTGTCACTACAATTTTTAAAAAGAAGCTTCCATTTTAAAATATACTTTATCTTGCTGTTTTGTAGCCTTCTATTAAAATGTAGACTGTGGCTAACCACTTAAGTTGATTAAACCAACCTACCTGTCAAGAATGTTATGATGATAAAATATTATGGCAGGGGTAGGAATGCATGTCAGTGTTTCCCAAAGTAACTGATGTCAACAATTGTAATTTGAAAAAAGAATTCCATGGTCTCATAATTCTTGAAAACACTGGTATGAACAGAATTAAATAGGTACCTTGATTAAGTGCTATCTCAAATATGCTAATAAGCATTGTGAATCTTCAAGAGGAAGACACAGTTTGAGCATTGACCAATCTTTATTTGACCATGAACGTTTCTGATACAGAGAATCTCATGAGGCCAGTACAATACCAATTTGGGAAACAATGGCATTATGAAAATCATTATACAATTTTAAAAGGTCTTATTGATTGTGTCATCAATATAGCCCAAATATGGCAGGAAAGGAAGAGCGTATGAAGAAAGAGCATGCACATCCACACCCAGTCAATAGATTTATGAGAGATGATGGAAGTGATGTTCAAGAAGATTCTGCAACTGAAGACAAGTTCTATAGCCTGGATGAATTGCATATTCTAGACATGATAGAGCAAGTAAGCCCAATTGGAGAGGGTATAACCTGCCTTTTTCCAGAAATGGTTGTTACTTGTTCTTTGAACATCATATTAGCCCAGTTAGTTTATACTGTATTTGGCAGGAGAAAAAAAAAGGAGGGAAGGGATGTAGGGACAGTAGAAGGGAAGAAAAGAAGAACAACCTTAGAAGCTGGAAACTTTTCACTTTAGCCCTCAAGCCATTTCTTGGCTTTAATTATTGGGCAGAGTTGATTACAAATGCATTGCTTACAAAGCTTTTTCAGACACCTTAAGGGAAAAATGGCATAATCCCACTGGATTAAATGTCATGACAAAAATATATTTTTTTTAAAACAAATCTACTATGTGATTATTTTCTTTTTAAATTTAAATCTGGTTGTTACCATGACATGTCTACAAAAACTATTAACATGCAACATTTTTTATTTCTTTCCTAATAGTAGTCACTGCTAAGAATGATATATCTGCTTGTGACGTGGCATATGAACATGGTTTAAGTGCTCGTAAAAGCACTTAATGACACAAAACAAGTGAAAATAGTATTTTAAAAAATTGCTTGCTTTATATACTCATGGGAATCTTATATTGTAATTTTATGATAATCTGCTCCATGGTATAAATATACTGATATATATAGCCATATTGATTATCTATGAGTATGGTTAGTACAAATTATTCCCTTAATGATAGTACAACATTCATATAATTGTCATACTTTTGATTCCTCGTTTGTAATTATAATATTAGGATAAGTATATTTTAACTTAAATGCTATGTTTTCAGCTTTGGCTATCTGACTAAAAGTTTAAATTTGGGGCCTCTGGTTTTCATGCAGTAGCCATGAGAACTATGAGAACTCAAAAAAGAATCAGAGTGCCCTGGACTTTGAAACCAGACTGCCTGAGTTAGAGTTCAAGCTCTTCCAGTTACTGTCTGTGTGATCTTGGTCAAGTTATTTACTCAGTTTTATCTTTCCTAAAATAGGAATAAGTGCCTACCTCATAAGGCTCTTATGACAATGACATTTATTACAAAGAAAATCCTTAAAACATTTACACACAAGCAGTGTTATCCAGTAGTGGTAGCAGAAGACAAGTAACTGGATTCATGGAATGCTATAACTGGGGACTGGTGGGTTTATCTAAACCTAATGAGAGAAGTGATGTTTGCATGGAGATATAAAGCAAGAGCAGGAGCTAAATCTCCTTTAAATTACTAAAGTGGTTGTGGTTTTTTGTAGGCAAATAAGATGACACAAAAAAAAGGACTTAGATTTATGTGGATCAAAATTCTAATATGGCAGGGAGAGGGAAAAGCAGTTGTAATATAGGGGCTTTTTCGGGACTTGGGAATTATCCTGGGTGGCACTGCAATGACAGATATAGGCCATTTTATATCATCATATAACATGCAGAACTGTGTGGTAGAGAGTGTGGTCTACAGTGTGAACTATGGTCCATGCTTAGTGGCAAAGCCCCAGGATGTGTATATCTATTGCAGGTGATGTGCCACTCTAGTGAAGGATGTTTATGTGGGAGGGGTGGGAGGTGGGGCATATGGAAATCCCTACAATTTTTGTGTAACATTTGTATTATCTAAGTATCTTTGAAAAAAAAATTCTGATATGCATATTCCATTTGCTCAATAGGGTTCAACCAACAAGGTAACCACAGAGTATGGAGAAACTGAACAGGAAAAGCTTGCTCGTCAACGACAGCTTTATAAATTGCACTATCAGTGTGAAGTAAGTACTTGTTTTTTTAAAAAGAAGCCTTAGATTACATACATGTTACAACAAAAATATAGGGGATTTCCATATACCTCACTCCTCCCCCCACACACACTTTTCCCCATTAATGTCTTTCATCAGTGTGGTACATTTGTTACAAATGATGAACATGTACTGAAGCACCGCTACTAAGCATGGTCTATAGTTTGCATTATTGTTTACACTTTGCACCACACAACTGATACAGGTTTTGACAAAATGTATAAAGGCCTATATCTGTCATTGCAATATCATGTAGAACAATTCCAAGTGTCCCAAAATGCTCCCTGTTACACCTATTCTTCCCTCTCATCCCTCAGATATTCTAGTGAACACTGTCTTTATATCAGTGTTACAAGTTTTTCCGTTACTAAAATAACAATAAGTCTGCTTTAGTCCCTAGTTGTATCCCCCCCTTATGTTTGTTCACTCTTCAATCTTAAGGATTTTGAGATATTATGCCCACTCTGCTTCCGATTGAGAGGGGGCTTAGATCTCGTGGAGCAGATGGGTAGAACCATCTTGCTTGCAGTTATAGATACTCTGTTTTTTGGGATGGACATTGTCCATCCTTTTGTTAGTTGTCCTGGGTGAGTCTGATGAACTGGAGAGTAGGTGCTGGCTGCAACTCTGCTGAGATTCAGGGCTCACCTGGCATATGAACAGCCAGAATATTTAAGTCACCCCTATCCACTGCCAAACCACTATCGCCCCTATCTACTGCCAAATCAGCTCCTTCTACCTTATCATAGGTTTTGCCCATACTGGGCATCAGCTCACCACACTCTATTCCCTTTCTGTCTCCTGATAACCTATATTCCAGACTCTAGCTCTGTGAGTCTGCTCAGTTTGCTTAGGTCATATTAGTGAATTCATGTGATATTGTTCTTTAGTGACTGGCTTACTTCATTCAACATACGGTCTTCAAGATTCATCCATGTCATATGTGTCAATACTTCATTTCTTCTTACAGCTGAGTAATATTCCACTGTATACAGATAGAACAATTTGCTTATCCATTCATCTGTTGATGGACGCTTGAGTTGCTTCCAACTTTTGGCAACATTGAATAAGGCTGCTTTGAACA
Organism: Cabassous unicinctus; assembly: GCA_029593785.1. Lineage (NCBI taxonomy): Eukaryota > Metazoa > Chordata > Mammalia > Cingulata > Chlamyphoridae > Cabassous > Cabassous unicinctus. The sequence continues at coordinate 14,050 of JAQZBX010031044.1, forward strand.
TTGATGTGTATATATCTGTTCATGTCCCTGCTTTCAGTTCTTCTGGGTATATACCCAGCAGTGAAATTGCTGGATCATATGGCAGTTCTATAGTTAGCTTCTTGAAAAACTGCCAAACCATCCTCCACAATGGCTTCACCATTCTAAATTCCTACCAGCAGTGGATGAGGGTTCCCTTTCATACATATCCTCTCTGAAGTAAGTACTTTTGCCCTTAGATCTGAGGGAAATCAGAGTTAGTTCAAATATAAAAATAAGTGATATTTTTATTTTTAAAGAAGAACCCACTTATTTTTTTCTTCTTCTTTTAGTTTCTGGTTATTTGAACAGAATTAACTTGAAATAATATTTTTCATTGATTAGGATTTCAAAAGACAGTTGAAAACAGTGACTTTTCGGTGGCAAGAAAACCAAATGCAGATTAAAAAGAAAGACAAAATCATTGCATCTCTTAACCAACAAGTGGCTTTTGGAATCAATAAGGTTTCCAAGTAAGTGCAGATCTCTTGATAATGGGCAATTCTGGGTTGCTCTATAATGCATGTTATCTCTAATAGATAATCCCTATGTAGCCTCTAGGTGGCATTGTGACTGCACATTAGGAGCTGATGACAATGGGGCTGTACTTGTTTAAAAAACCCACCATATTTTTTTTGCCTTGCCAGCTTTATGGAGAAGTAAGTTAACTGCTAACTGCGTATCAAGCTTTTCATGTATTGGCGTAACAAGTATAAAGATAATAGAATTACATGAGAAAGATAATTTATTTTCAGGTTGTGACTCTAATTTGTAAATATATGACCACTGATTGGCATATGATGGCTGCATTCCTCATGGAATCAGTTGATTTTTCAGAGTATTTGTGTTCTAAGCCTGAGAGATTGAAAACAAATCAAATTCATGGAGACTCTTCCCACCCCCACCAATCTAATTTCTCCTACAGTCTTAAGTATTAATTGTCCCCAAACAACAAATTCTGACTTAATAGGGAAAAATGATCAACATACTTTATTATTTTTCTATTAATTACTGTCTCCAAACAGTATCAACTGAAAAAGGAACATAGTTTTTAACCATTATTTTAATAAACAATAATACCACAAGATACTAGCTGTCCTTAAAATATAGTTTAAAACCTGTTGTAGTTCCTAGAATGCTAATAGGGAAAATAGAAAAGGACTGGTGAATGTCTTAGAATATGGTATCCACGATGATTCTTGTAAAATCATAGAAATATTTTGCAGAGATTTAGACCTTAAATTTTCTCCCACATATGGTGCCATCCAATCTGAGGTGCTGTTAGAAAGAACTGGATGCCATAGCTCTATGTGGCTAAACATAATTTCAGTTATAAACAATTTCAGTCTTGTCTTTTCTGGAGTTAGAGTGATCCTTCAGTTCAGAGAGATGTAAGGGCCTATGACATCTTGATCTAGCTAAGCTGTCTGCAGTCACTTAAATACCCACACTTCAGGATTCAAAGCATTGTCTTTTAGCCTGGAAGGAGATAACAAATCCAGAAATATGTCAGATGATATCAGAGATCAGAAAAGTAATGTCATCCATAAAAATGAGCTGCCCCTCTACTTCACTACCTGATATCTCTCCTCAGCTCTGAAAGCTTATATGCTTAAGACTACAAACAGACCACAACGGACATTCACTGTTGACCCCTCACCAATCATTTATCAAGTGTCCACTATGTGGAAAGTATTATATAATGTACATATAGAGGATGCCAAGGTGTATATGCCCTTGACTATGAATGAGCTCAAGAGGAGTATAGATTAACATGAGGGGATTAAAATTGCATATAACAGAGGGGCTTCTGGTTCCAAGAGGATGCATTTCTATTCATCCCAGGCCCCTCCCTCTTACAACTAAAAATTCCTAGACATAAAACAACAGATAAACATAGGAAAAATTTAAAAGGTGGAAGGACTGCCTAGAGACATCAGGACTTGATAAATTACCCAGCAATGAATTCCTTGGGTTTCCTTATTGTCTCCCATTTATTCCAGACACGGTTCTACAGGTGGAACTGCTGGTAGGCACAGCTAAAGAAAACTCCAAGAAAAGTCTAAAAACAGAAAACATTTTTCACAGTTACCTGCCCTAGTCCAGCCAAATACCAATGGAAAAACCTCACCACCACCCCTATGGAAGTTAATTTTTCATAACACCTTAGCCTCTGCCCCATGGAAGTGGAATGCTCTGATTTCCCCCAATAGGTGGCATGAACATTCGGTTTCCCCTCTTCTCTGGTGTCAGCCATCCCCAGTGGGTAGCTTGTTCCTCCAGGCTACATTAGCAAAACTGTATGAATTAACCCTCCACTTTGCTCCTCTCTGGTGTCAATATGATCCAGTGGGGAGCTGATCTTACACCCCACTTGGAAGCAACAAAGTAGTGTGAGTCGATGATCCACTTTCATCAGGAAGGTAGCAAGGAGGTTTAGGATGGAGCTGAACTTCCACACCAGTCACGTGCAACAAGTCAGTATGAGTCAGTGCTCCAGTTTTGCCAGACTGGTGTTGAAAGGAATACCCACCTACCCCTCACACTACACCCTGAAAGGGGAACTACCTACTAAAGACAGAATATTGTAGAATGTATTAGAATTCTCTAGGGAAATAGAACCATTAGGAGATACCTGTAAATATTGTGAGATTTTATAAAATTGTCTCATGCGACTGTGGTGATGCACAAGTCCAAATTCTGTAGGGCACACTGCAAACCAGGAACTCCATGAAGGTCCTTAATTTCCCCAGGAAAAGCTGGCTGTCTGAAGTAGAGATGGGAATTCTCTCTCTGACTGCTGAAATCACTTCTCCTTTTAAGGCCTCCAACTGATCAGATGAAACATCTCTTATTGCTGAAGGCAGTCTCCTCAGTTGATTGTAGATATAACCAGCCATAGATGCAATCAACTCACCGATGACTTAAGTCCATGGAATGTTCTCACAGTACAATTAGGCCAGTGCTTGCTTGACCAAACAACCGGGCACCGTTACCTGGCAAAGTTGACACATAGGCAAAACAATTACAAATAGTATCCAGTGTCTCATAATATCCAAAATGTCTGGAAAACAATAGAAAATCACTAATCATACCAAGAACCAGGATAATCATAACATGAAAGAAGAAATAAATTCAACAGGTGACAACACCAAGATGAATCAGATGTTGGAATTATGTGAAAAGATTTTAAAGTAACCATCATAAAAATGCTCCAATATGAAATAAATTTTCTTGAAACAAATGAATAAACAGAAAATCTCAGAAAAAATATGTTATGGAAAAGAAGCAAATGCAAATTATGAAACTGAAAAAATACAATATCTGAAAAAAAAAAAAAAAATCACTGGATGGGATCAGTAGTGGAGTGATGATGACAAAGAAAAGAATCAGTAAACTTGAGGTAAGAGCAACAGAATTTGCCCAGTCTGAACGGAGAAAAAATAGACTGGGAGAAAATAATGTTTAAGGGACCTGGGGGACAATTACAAAAGAGTTAATGTTTGTATCATCAGATTCCCAGAAGGAGAGAAAAAATATTCAAAGAAATAATGCCAGAAAACTTTACAAATTTGATGAAAGACATAAACCTACAAATGTAAGAAGCTGAGAAAACCCCAAAAGGGATAAATCCAAAGAAATCCAGACACGTAATGAAATTTCTGAAACGAAAGGCAAAGAAAATCATCTTGAATGTAGCCAGAGAGAAACAATAATTACTTTTAGGGGAACACCAATTTGAATGACAGTGAATTTCACATGTGAAACAATGGAGTTTAAAAAGAAGTAGCATATTTTTTAAGTATTGAAAGAAAAAAAACAGTCAACTGTGAATTCTATATTCAGCAAATATTCTTCAGGAATGAAGGAGAAATAAACACAGTCTCAGACAAAGGAAAATGGTGAAAATTTGTTAGCAAACCTATAATTAAAGAATGGATACTTCAGAAAGGAAAGTAAAGCATTGAGATGGGTAAGAAAAAGAGGTAGACTATTCCACTCATTAATTTCTTAAATCATATTTGACAACTGAAGCAAAAATTATATCACCATTGATGTGGTGCTCAGTGTATGTTGGAGAAATACTTAAGACAATTATATTTTTAAAATGAGGAGTGTAAAGGGACCTAAATTGAAGTGAGTGTTCTACACTTCATTCAAAGTGGTTAAACATCAAAACCAGTAAGCTGTGATACTTTATATATGTATATTTTAATAACTAGAGCAACTGTTAAGAAACTTTACAAAGTGATATACTCAAAACACTAAACATAAATGTAAATGGTCTAAATATACCAGTTAAAATACAGAGGGCAGCAGATGTTGCTCTAGTGGTTGAGTGCTTGCTTCCCATGTATGAGGTCCCAGGTTTGGTCCATGGTGCCTCCTAAAAGCAAACAAACAAACAAAAATACCAACTCTTATTGGGGGGTGGATGTAGCTCAGTGGTTGAGCTTCTGCTTCCCATGTATGAGGTCCCGGGTTTGGTCCATGGTACCTCCTAAAGCAAGCAAACAAACAAACAAAAATACCAACTCTTATTGGGGTGTGGATGTAGCTCAGTGGTTGAGCTTCTGCTTCCCATGTATGAGGTCCTGGGTTCAATCCCTGGTACCTCCTAAATTAAAAAAAATTAAAATACAGAGACTGGTGGAGTAGATAAAAAATATCATCCTACAACATGCTATTTAAGGAAAAATCACTTCAATACAAAGACATAGGTAGTTAAAAGTAAAAGGATGCAAAATGATATATCTAAAAATTAATTTTAAAAAAACAAGAATGACTATGTTGATATAAGATTAAATAGGCTTTAGAGGAAATAAAATTGCTAGAGAAAAGAAGGATGTTTCATAATGATAAAAAAGGATCAATCCTAAATGTATATGCACCAAAAATCATAGCTTCAAAATGCATGATACAAAACCTGATAGAATGGAAAAGAAAAACCCTCAATTATAGTTGGGAATTTCAACATCTTACTCTCAGCAATTGATAAAACTAAGAGACTGAAAATCAGCAAGGATATAGACAAGCTGAACAACACACTCAAGAGGATCTATTTGAAATTTATTGAACAGTCCACCGAGCAACAGCACAATGTACCTGTTTTTTTCAAGCACCCAACAAGATGGACCATATTCTGGGTTGTAAACCAAACCTCAACACATTTAAAATAACTGAAATTGTACAGAGTATGTTATATAACTGTAATTGAATTAAATTAGAAATCAATGAAAGAAAAACAATAGGAAAATCTCCAAACACTTGGAAATCAACCAACACACTTAAAATAATCCATGGGTCAAAGAGAAAGTCACAAAGGAAATTAAAAAAACACATAGCACTAAATGAAAATACCATATGTCAATATATGTGGGACACAGCTAAATTTAGTGGTGAAAAAGAAATATAGAGCACTAAAAGCTTACATTAGAAAAGAAGTCTCAAATCAATAATCTATAGAAAAAAATCAATGAAAAAAGTTCAGAAGAAAATAAAATTGAGAAACTGCTAATAAAATGGACAGAGAAAGAGAGAAGACACAAATCACCAATATTATGAAAATGGAGTTTGCTACACATCCCACAGCCAATAAAAAGATACTACAAGCAACTTTATACTCATAAATATGACAAACTTAAAAGAACTGGAGATGAAACAGACAATCTTAATAATTCTATAACCATTAAGGTAAATGAATTTGTAATTTAAAAGCTCTCCCAAAAATAACATCCTGGCCAAGATGGTTTCACTGGAGAATTTTACCAAACCTTTAAAGAAGAATTAACACCAATTTTACATAATCTCTTGTATTAAAAAAAATAGGAGGGAACACTTCCCAACTAATTTATGAAGCTAATATTACCCTGCCAAAACCAGACATATATTACACAAAAAAAGAAAAATATACACCAATAGCTGTGATGAACATAGACACCAAAATACTCAACAAAATGTTAGCCAGTCAAATCCAGCAAGGTATAAAAAGAAGTATATTCTATGACCAAGTATGGTTTCTTACAGGTATGTGAAACTGCTTTAATATTCAAAAATTTTATGCAATCTGCCATATCAACAAGTGAAAGAAGAAAAATCATATGATACCAATTCATGTAGGAAAAGCATTTTATAATATCCATCACCCATTTATGATAAAAACTCTCTGCAAACTAGGAAGAGAGGGTAACTCCCCAAGTTGATTGACAACAACCACAAAATCCTGCAGGTAACATCATACTAAACAGTGAAAGACTGAAAGGCAAATTAAGACCACAATAAATATCACCACATACATATCAGAATGGCTAAAATGTAGAATAGAGATACCACCAAATGCTTTCTCTCTAAGATTGGGAACAAGACAAAGATGTCCATTTTACCATTTTTATTCAACAAAGCACTGAATGTTCTAGCCACAGCATTAAAGCAAGAAGAAAAGTTAAAGTCCTACATATTGAAAAGGAAGAAATAAAACTGTCCCTTTTTACAGATAATATTGTTGTCTGTGTAGAAAATCTCAAGGAGTCAACAAAAAAGTGTCTAAAATTCTAGAACTAGTAAATGAGTTGCAGAATACAAACTAAATATAAAAAAATCATATTAACAATGAATATGAGAAAACCAGAATTAAAAATATATTGCCATTTATAGTTGCTTACAAAATGAAATATGTATGTGTAAATCTAATAAAATAGGTACAGGATTTGTCTGCTGAAAATTATAAATTGTTTATGAAAGAAATCAAAGAAGCCCTAAATGAAGGGAGAGACATGCTGTGTTCATGAATTGGGAGACTCAACAGTATAAAGATGTCATTATTCTCAAACTGATCTATAGATTTAATGCAATGACAATCAAAATACCAGCAAGACAAACTTATTCTAAAACAAATGTCTAAAACACAGGTCTTAGAATAGCTAAAACAATATTGATAAAGAATGAAGTGTGCAAAAAAGATGACAAGGCAAAGAAACAGAAAATGATGGCCCATACAAGGAACAAGGTAAAAATCCAGAAACCATGAATGAAGGAGAACAGATTTTTGACATATCAAAAACTTTAAAAACTGATCAGCAATATGTTCAAAAAGACACAGTCATACCTTGTTTTATTGTAATTTGCTTTATTGTGCTTCATTGGTACTGCATTTTTTTACACATTGAAGGTTTGTAGCAACCCTACATCCAACAAGTACATCTGCACCATTTTTCCAACAGCATGTGCTCACATTGTGCCTTTGTGTCACGTTTTGGTAATTCTCACAATATTTTAAATTTTTTCATTATTTTTATATCTGTTATAGTGATCTGTGATCAGTGATCATTGATGTTACTATTGTAATTGTTTTGGGGCACAATGGACTGTGCCTATATAAGACAGCAAACTTAATAAATGTGTGTGTTCTGGCCATGCCCCTATCTCTCTCCTCCTCTGGCTTCCCTATTCCCTATGACACAACAATGTTGAAATTAGGCCAATTAATAACCCTATAATGGCCACTAAGTTTTCAGGTGAAAGAGTCTTCATAAGGGTAAAGATGCTAAAGACAGTGATTCCTCTGATGGATCTGGGCAAAGTAAATTGAAAACCTTCTGGAAAGGATTCACTGTTCTAGATGCCATTAAGAACATTCATGATTCATGGGAAGAAGTCAAAATATCAACATTCACAGGAGTTTGGAAGAAGTTTATTCAAACCCTCATGGATGACTTAGAATGGTTCAAGATTTCTGGGTAGGAAGTAATTATAGATGTGGTGAAAATAGCAAGAGAACCAGAATTAGATGTGAAATTAAAAGAAGATTACAAGTCACTGAAGGCTCAGATGATTGTTAGCATTTTTTAGCAATAAAGTATTTTTAAATTAAGGTAAGTACATTGCTTTTTTACACAGAATGCTATTGTGCATTTTATAGGCTATGGTATAGGGTAAACATAACTTTTATGTGCACTGGGAAGCCAAAAAATTCATGTGACTTGCTTTATTGCCATATTTGCTTTATGTGGTGGTCTGTAATTGAATGTATCTCTGAGGTATGTCTGTAAGGGAAAACACAGAGAAAGAACTCAAAAGGTACCAGGAAAAAATGAATAAACAATATGAGAATCTCAATAAAGAGAGAGAAATTTTTAAAGCACCGCACAGAAAGACTGCAGTTGAAGACTACAATAATTGAAATTTTTAAAATTCTGTAGAGGGTTTCAACAGCAGATTGGAGCTGGCAGAAGGAAGAATCAGTGAACTCAAAGACAAGACAATTGAAATGATTCAGCCACAGGAGCAGAAAGAAAAAATAATGAAAAACAATGTGAACAGAACCCAAGAGACCATGGGATACTACCAAGCCTGCCAATATATGTTTTAAGGGAATCACGGGAGAAGAAATACAGAAAGGACCAGAAGGAATATTCAAAGAAGTAATGTCAGAAAACTTCCCAAATTTAACAAAAGACATGAATATGCCCATTTGAGATACCCAAGGAACCCCAAGCAGGATAAACTCAGAGAATCACACCCTGACACAACTGTCTAATGTGAAGAACAAGGAGTGAATTCTGAAAGTTGCAAGAGAAAAGTAAGATATATGTACAAGGGAGTCCCGATAATATTAAGTGCAATTTCTTATCAGAAACTATGGAGGCAAGAAGACAGTGGGACAAAATATTTCAAGAGCTGAAAGAAAACAACTGCCAACCAAGAATTTTATATCTAGTGATTCTGTCTTTCAAAAATGAGAGAGAGATTAAGACATTCCCAGATAAACAAAGCTGAGGGAGTTCTTCGGCACTATACCTACCCTTCAGATAAAGCTAAAGCGAGGTCTTTAGAATAAAAGGAAATGACACTAGACAGTGGATTGAAGTGGCATAAAGACCTCCTGTAAAGATAACCATATGACTGATTATAAATACCTGTACTATTATAGTGTACTTTTTGGTCTTCACTCCACTTTTTACTTCTTACAGGTTCTAAAATGCAAATTCAAAAAAGTAATGATAAATCTATATTTTTGGACATACAATGTATAAGGATATAATTTGTATCAAATATAACAAAAAGATGAGGGGACAAAAGGGTATAGGAACAGTGTATATGCTTCTGAAGTTAAGTTGGTATCAAATCAAACTTGAGTTTTATATATTTAGAAGGTTAAATTTAAGCCTCATGGTAATCTTAAAGAAAAATATCTGAAAATTATAAACAGAAGGAAATGAGAAGGGGCTCAAATTGGTACATTATAAAAAATCAGATAAAATGAAAGTAGGGATAACAGAAGAATTGATGGACAGAAAAGGTAAAAGACTTACAAAGACCAAATAGCTAAATGACAGAAGGAAGTCCTGCATTATCAGTTACTTTAAATGTAAATGGATTAAAAAAAAAACAAACAGTCAAAATGCTGAGATTGGCAGAATGGATAAAAAAATATGAGCAAACTGTATTCTTTTTCAACAGACTCACCTTAAATTCATGACATAAGTAGGTTGAAAGTAAAAGGATGGAAAAAATATTCCATGCAAATAGTAACCAAAAGACTTATGGAGAAGCTCTACTAATATTAGATAAAATAGACTTTACATAAAAAATGATTATAAGAGACAAATAAGGACACTATATGCTGATAAAGTGGTCAATTCAACAAAAATGCATAGCAATTATAAATATATAAATATCTTAAACCACATGCTGTTCTGCTAGATAAAATGCTTTGCTAATGCACCTAACAGCAAGACCCCAAACTACATGAAGCACAAATTCTGACTGATTTGAAGGGAGAAATGGTTGTATATTAATAGTAGAGACTTAGATATACTACTTTCATTAATGGCTAGAACTTCTAGACAGAAGGTCAATAAAGAAATAGAAGACTTGACCAATAATATAAACCAACTAGACCTAACAGACAGAACATGTTACACAACAAGAGCAGAATACAGAGTCTTCTGTACTGCACATGGGTTATTCTCCAGGATAGACCACATCTTAGTTCACAAAACAAGTGTCAATAAATTTAAAAATACTGAACTCATACAATCTATCTTCTCTGACCATAATGAAATGAAGCAAGAAATAAATAACAAGGGGAAAAATGAAAAATTCACAAATATGTGGGAATTAAATAACACACTCTTTAACAACCAATGGATCAAAGAAAAATCACAAGGAAAGTTAGGAAATATCTTGAGGCAAATGAAAATAAAAGCACAACATACCAAAACTTATGGGATGTGGCAAGAGAAGTGCCGAAAGAGAAATTTATAGCTCTAAATGCTTATATTAAAAAAGAAGAAATATCTTAAACCACATACTGTTCTGCCAGATAAAATGCTTTGCTAATGCTTTGCTATATATATATGTATATAGATTGATATGATTTAATTAACTCAAGCATAACAAAACAATACACATATATTTATTTTATTAAACTTCTGTTAATAATTGGGACAATATGAAATAAGCAAAGGATTGTCTACAAACAGGAGCCCAACTGCTGCATCATAATCCTTCGTGGTATACATATATATAGATATGGGCTCACCAAACCGGGGGACCTACCAAGTTACCTGGCCCATGTCCAGCCAGAGTCCCAAATTGGATGCAAAATAAATAAATAAATAAATAAATAAATAAAGTTAGTAAACCTTTGTTAATAATTGGAAAAATACAAAATAAGTGAAGGATTGTTTATAAACAGTGGTCCAACTGCCATATCCCAATCCCTCATGATATGCATACAATAAATAAATAAATAAAGTTAGTTAGTAAACCTTTGTTAATAATTGGAAAAATACAAAATAAGTGAAGGATTGTTTATAACAGTGGTCCAACTGCCATATCCCAATCCCTCATGATATGCATACAAACATTCATAAGCTTACCAAACCAGGGACACACCAACTTACCTGGCCCACATCCGGCCAGAGTCCCAATTAGATGCAATATATATATATGCATATCTAGTTTAGTAAGTCTATACTGACAATTAGAGTGAGAAACAAGAATAACAATCAATCAAAAGATTAAATCAATATTAAACAGTCACAAAATGATAGAAAAATAGAGCAGTCTTACGTACAAACTTACCAAGGTCTAGCTCTCAGCTGGGAAGTCCCAAAACAACAGCCAATACCAGAGTCTTGATTGAAAACAACATCTGTGCAGAGCACCCTCTCCCCAGGGAGGGACTTCAACTGGCCTGACCAGGGACTTTTTATTGAGCTCATAATCAGTGAGTTCTATACTATAGATGCCAACTTGCAAGTATTATGTCAATTCCCGAGGAAGTGGCCAGCATCCCCAGGAAGGAACACAACACTCCCTGGGCAGTACATTCCAAGGTTTATGCATCAGTCCCTGAGAAAGTGGATAGACTTCCCAGAGAGGAACACAATACTCCCCGGAATGCACTCTATCTGTTCTTATTTGTTACAAAACATCCCCCAACGTGCCCACTATTCTAGTTCTCATCATTCCTCCTAAAATATGAAAAGTGCTGACTAGCAAGGCATTGGTTTGCTGATTAACAAGGTTTCCTGCATGATGTTTCACTTTTAGGTTTGAACAATACTCACTAAATTTTTTCCCAATACAGATACCTAAACTTACCTTGGAAGAACTAGAAAAAGAAGAGTGAACTAAACCCAAAGTGAACAGAAGTAAGGAGATAACAAAGATTAGAGAGGAGATACAGGAAATAGAAAATAAAAAATAGGGAGTGGATTTAGCTCAGTGGTTGAGTGCCTGCTTCCCATGTACAGGGTCGTGGGTTCAGTCCCTGCTACCTCCTTAAAAAAAAAAAAAAAAAAATAGAGGGACTCAGTAAAACTACTAGTTATTTGAAAAGATGAATAAAATCAACAAACCTTTAGCTAGACTGGCAAAGAAAAAAGAGGATAAAATTAGGGAGGATATTTCTCCTGTCCTCAACAAAAATAAAAAGGATTATAAGAGAAAATTATGAACAACTATGTGCCAACAAAATAGATAACATAGGAGAAATAAATTCTTAGAAACACACAGACTACCTACACTGACTCAAGAAGAAATAGAATATCTCAACAGACTAGTAAGTACAGAGATTGAATGAATAATCAAAAACATCCCAACAAAGAAGAGCCCGGGACCAGATGGTTTCATGGGTGAATTTTATCAAACATTTCTAGAAGAATTAACACCAATCCTGCTCAAACTCCTCCAGATAATTGAAAAAAAGAGTAGGGAACACTCTCTTGGTCATGTGACCAAACCTCAGTTATAATGCATAGTTTTAATTAAAATTCTTATTTGTATTCAGATTCATTACTTCCATTTTTAAGGACTGATTTTCAGACCTTAATTTCTGGATAATTTGCATGACCTGATATAGCTCTTTAAAGAACTTAAAATTCTCAATCCCTCAGCAGGCCTAGAAAATCAGCAGATATCATCTCCTTTTTCTAGTAGATA
>JAQZBX010031045.1:0-26504 GCA_029593785.1 Cabassous unicinctus
TCTAGGCTTTAGGACAGCAGGCAGAGGCTGGACACAATCCAGAGTAGAGAGGGACAAAGGAGGGAAATTGCAACGAAAGAACTGTGAGCTGAAACCAGCAGCTGTTGCTGCTGGCACCCTCTCCCACACTAAAGACACTTCAGAATTCTCGGGCTTCTGGGCCTGCAACTACAGACAAAGGGGCCTCCAGGGATCTACTACCCCAGGAAAGGGGAGAGAGAGGGACATAGCCTAAGGCTGACTCAACTTTTGACTCAAAATTTTGGTCTGCTGTGCCCCATAAGCCCTTCCAGGCCAGGTGGTGCTTTGCCATTGTTTGCCTTGGAGCCTGCAAGGGGCTAAAGATATAAAAACCTCCCAATCTCCTCCTTTACTAACAGGGACTGATTGTTGAGGACTCAGAGGGGAGTGGAAATATTGCCTAGCTGGGAAAAGGGAAGGGCCTGCCAGAGAAGACTGAAGAACTGTCTCAGAGAAAGTTTGAATTACAAGGCTCCTAGCCTCCAGACAGGAAGGTCTATCACATTGATGTGGGCTGTGTTGCAACAAATGCATTCCGACCAGGCATTGAACTGAGAGCTGCCCTCTACTTCTGAGGTAACATTTATGTGATCTAAAACTTCTTCAAAAGCAAATAAAATTTTAAAAAGATTGAGCCCTAAAAGCTGATGAAAAAGAAATGTAAAAAGTACAAATTACCAACATCATGAATGAAAGTTACGCTTAAAATAATGATATCATGAACAACTTTATGCCAATAAACTTAAAAATTTGTAAGAAAGGGACAACAATCTAGAAAAACATAACTTTCCTCTAAGTAAAAATATAAATCTAAGTATATCTATTAAATATATTGAATTTTTGTTAAAAACCTTCCCACAAATAAAATACCAGACGTAGATGGCATCATTGGCAAACTCTTCCAAAATTTATAAAAAGAATAATATCAAACCTGTGCAGATTCACTCAGAGGTAGAAAAGAATGAATATTTCCAAATTGATTTTATAGTGCCAAATAAACTTGATACTGATACTTGGTAAATATACTACAATAAAGAAAAATTATAGATCAATCCCTCTCATAAACACAGATGTAGAATATAGAACATGAAACATGAATATAAACAAAGTATAATATTAGTAAACTAAGTCCAGCAACATATAACAAAGGTAACCCTCATCAAAACTAAGTTGTATTTATTACAAGATTGCAAGATTGATAGAACACTCAAAAATCAATAAATGTACTTCACCACATTAACAGACTGAAAAAGAAAAATTATGTGATCATTTCAAGAGATATTCTAGCAGGCAGAATAATGCCCTCCTTCTCCAAATATTTCCATGTCCAGTCTCCAGAACATGTAAATATGATGTCTTACATAGAAAAAAATAATTTGGAAATGTGATTAAACTTATAAACCATTAGATGGGGAGATTATCCGAGATTACTCAAGTGGGCACAATCTAATCACATGAGTCCTTACAAGTAAAGGGCCTTTCCAGCTACAGTCAGAAAGATGATATGTGAGGAAGATTGGACCTTTCCATTGCTGGCTTGGAAAATGGAGGAAAGGGGCCATAAGCCAAGGAATGCAGTAGACTCTACAATCTGAGAATAGCCAGCAGTAGACCTAAGTTCTACATAGAGAACTAAGTTTTGCCAACAACTCAGATTGACAAGGAAATGGATTCCCCCCTAGAGCTTCCAATAATGAAGGCAGCCCTACAGACACATTAATTTTATTCCAGTAAAACTTATGCTAGTCTTCTGACCTATAGTAAGATAATAAATTTGTTTTGTTTTATGCCATGAAGTTTATGCAAATTGTTATGGAAGCAATAGAATCAATACAAAGGTATAAAAATCATTTGATAAATTTCAACACCCATTTGGAATTTTAAAACAACTCTTTGAAACTAGGATATAAGAGGGCATCCTTAATCTGATATAGTATATCTAAATTTTAAAAAAATCATATTTAATGGTAAAATACTAAAAGCATTCTTCCTGGGACAAGGAATGAGATAAGGGCATCAAATATTGTGACTTACATGCAATATTGCTCTGAAGGTCCTAGCCAGTTACAAAAGTTACACAAAAGAAATAAAATTCATAAGGATTAGAAAGAAAGATATAAAACATAAAATGATTGGAAATGCAGAAATTCTAAACAAATTTTGGAGAAAATATTAGAATTAACAACTGACGCCAGCTATTTCACTGAAGTAAGGTCAATATAAAAATTTACCATATCAATATATAATCCATGAACAATTAGAAAATGAAATTTTAAAAATGATACCATTTGTGACAGGAACAAAAGCCATCAGTACCTACACATTATCTGATCTGATGCAAGATATGCAATTTGTCTACACATAATATTTTAAAAATATATTGAGATGAATTAAAGAAGATTTAATCGAAGTTGATCTCTCCCAACGTTATCTATAGTTTCAATGTAATATATATGTGATATATAAATTCCAAACTTTATATAGGGTCAAGAGTATAAAAGACAATCTTGAAGAAGAGCCAACTGTTTCAGTACTTACTCTATTGAATATTAAATTTACAGTAAAGCTATAGTACTTAAACAGTGTGCTATTGCCACAACCATAGACTAATAGATCAACAGAACAAAACAGATATAAAAGAAAATTATCTTTAATTGGGAAAGGGAGTGTGTTTTCAATAATGGTGCTGAGTAAATTTTATATCCAATGCTTGAAAAAGAGAAACTTTACTACTATATTGGGCCCTAAAAAATTAATTTCAGGTATATTGCATATCTAAATTTAAAGCTAAATCAAAACAGCTTCTGGAAAATAACATAAAAATTTCTCCATGAGCTTGTGTAGGGGCCAATCAAGCTGAAGGGTAACATTCAAAGTATGTTCTCTGACCATGGTGGAAATAAATTTGAAATCAATCAAAATAAGTCATCTAGGATATTAAACAATGTAATATTTTGAATGTAAACAGCACAATTCTAAATCACAAAGAACATTAGAAACTATTTTGAACTGAAAGATTACACAAAATATCAAAATTTGTAGAATACAACTACAGAAGTCTTTAGAGGAAAATTTAATTTACATACTTATGCTAGAAGTAAATGTTCAACATCCAATGAAAAATTTCTAAATAGGCCAAGAAGCAAGAAAATATAACTTTTAAAAAGAAAAATATCAGTCTAAAGAAAAATAAGCATACATGAGAGATAATACAGAAGTAGAAGAAAAAGATCTTAAAAGAGCAACAATGTTACTATTCAAGTATTCAGAGAAAACCTGACCAGAGTAAAGATAGAAATGGAAGAGTCAAAAATAGGTGCATTTCTAGAGATATCTGAAATGAAAAAACTAAATTGTCTGAGATTAATTACAGATTAAATGATGAATAAAAAATGATTAGTGAATCTAAAAACGTCAGTGAAATGTTTGTAACATAAACATAGAGAGAAAAGAACCAGAGATTTCACATAGCTTCAATGACATAGGAAACAAGAGAAACCATTCTATTATATGTGTATTTTATTACTATTAGTTATTATTATTTTATATATCATGTAAATAATAATAAAATATTAAAGAAATATTGGACAGAGATTTTTTAAATTTAATGAAAATGATAAACTCAAAGATTCAGGAAGCTCAGAAACCCTCAAGGAGGATAAACATAACACAGGCACACACAGAAATACATAAATCATACACCAAGGAACATTATAACCAAACAAACACAAACAAGTGGTAAAGAAAAATTATAAATGTAGCCACAAAAATTTTTACATATTACATAGAGGAAAAAAACTGACTCATGAGAATTATATTCAAGCCAAAAGACAATAGACATACGTCAGTAAAGAAAAGGGAAAAGAACACTGTTGACATAAAATTCCATTAACAGCAAAAATGTCATTCAAAAAGGAAGATAAAATAAAAATACTAAAGAAAGTGAAAATCTGAGACAATTTGCCACCTGCAAACTGGAATTACAAGAATACTGGAGGCAATGGATGTGGCTCAAGCGTTTGAGCTCCCACATTCCACATGAGAGGTCCCAGGTTTAGTTCCCGGTGCCTCCTGAAAAACAAAAATGAACAACAAGCAAAACAATAGAAAAATAAATCTCAGGGAAGCCGATGTGGCTCAGTGGTATAGTGCCTTCCCACATACGAGGTCCTGGGTTCAATGCCGGGGACCTGGTACCTAAAAAAAAAAATACTGGAATAAGTAACTACACAGGCAAATATAAAAGGCAATATAAATGTATTTTTTGTTTGTAACTCTTCTCCTATTTGATTTAGAAAACCTCATAAAGCAATAATTATAAATCTGTGTTGGTGAGCATAAAATTTATAAAGATGCAATTTATATGACACTAAAAGCATAGATGAGAGGGGAGGAAATGTTACTATATAGGAGCAATGTGGGTTTTGTTTTTTTGAATCTTTAGAATTTTTAATATACAAAAACATGTTATCCTAAGTATTTAAAAAACACAATTAGAGCTAACAAACTAGTTCTTAAAATTTGTGGGACACAAGACCAATATATATAAATAAATTGTATTTCTTATACACTATCAATGAACAGATTGAACAATGAAATTAGGAAAACAATTCCATTTATAATAGCATCAACACAAATAAAATAGGAATAAATTTAACAAAAAGGTAAAAGACTTGTACACTGAAAACTATAAAATATCATTGAAAGATAAACACCTAAATAAATGGAAAGTTATCTGAGTTCATGGATTGGAAGACTTAATATTGTGAAAAAATCCAATACTCCCACATTGATCTATAGAGTCAACAGAATCCCTACAGAAACCCTATTAGTATCCCAGTATCCTCTTTTTTTTTCTTTTTGCAGAAGTTAACCATCTTATTCTAAAATTCATATGGAAATGCAATGAACCCAGAAGAGCCAAAACAGTCATGGAAAAAAAGTTGGAGGACTCACACTTCCTGATTTTATAACATGCTACAAAGAAAGATACAGTGAGCAAGATGGAGTAGTACATGCATAAAAACAGACATACAGACCAATGGAATAGAATTGAAAGTCTAGAAATAAGCCCTCCCATTTATGATTAACTGACTTTTAGAAAGGGTGCCAAGACAATTCAATGGGGGAAAATAGTCTTCTCAACAAAGGGTCGTGAGACAACTAGTTATCCATGTACAAATGAATGAAATTGGACCTGTAGCTCAACCATATAAAAATTACCCAAAAATAACTAAAAAATAACTCTAAAGGATAATGCCCTAAATGTAAGAGCTATAATCTATAAAATTCTTAAAACAAAGATGTAAATATTCATGACCCTGGATTAGACAATGATTGCTTAGATATGATACAAACATACAAACAACCAAGGAAACAAGTAAATAAATTGAACTTCATCAAAATTAAAAATTTTTATAGTTCCATGAACAATTTCAAGAAAGTGACAAAACAGCCCAGAGAATCAACAAAATACTTACAAATCATAAAGGACTAATATCCAGACTACAGTATATCAAGAATACTTACAAGACTAAAAAGACAAATAACCCAATTTAAAAACAGGCAAAGGATATGAATAGACATTTCTCTAAAGAAGATTTATAGTCAATAAGCACATGAAAAGATGCTCAACATCCTTAATCATTAGGAAAATACAAATCAAAACCACAATAAGATACCACTTCTTACTTGCTAGGGTGGCTATAATTAAAAAAAAAAAAAGAAGAAGAAGAACAATAAAAAGTGTTTGTAGAAAAGAATTGAAAGCAGAGACTCAAATAATTATTTGTACACTAATGTTTATAGTAGTGTTATTCACAGTAGCTAAATGGTGGGAAAAATCTTAGCGTCCATCAACTGATGACTGGATAAAAAAAAATGTGGCACATACACACAATGGAATATTATTCAGCCTTAAAGGAATGGAGTTCTGGTGCATGCTACAACATGGATGAACCTTGTATATCCTGTTGAGTGACATAAGCCAGACACAAAAAGATAAATATTGGGTGATGTCACTTATAGGAAATACCAAGAAGATGTAAATATATCATAGAGACAGACAGTAGATTGTAGGTGCTGGGAATAAAGGGCAAGAGAAAGTTACTGTGTAATGAGTATGGAGTTTCTGTTGGAGGAGATAAAAATGTTTCAGTAATGGATATTGGTGATGGTAGCACAATACTGTGAATGTAATTAATACTATTGAATTGTACACATTAAAGTGGGAAAATAAGAAATTTTGAGTTGTATTTAACCGCAATTAAAATTTTTTTTAAAAGTGTTGTTGAAGATGCAGAGAAATTGGAACCCTCATATATTGCTGGTGGGAATGCAAAATGGCACAGCTGCTTCGGAAAACAGTTTAGCAGTTCCTCAAAAAGCTTAACATGGAATTACCATATGATCCTCCATCCCACTCTTATATACCTAAGAGAATTGAAAACATATGTCCACACAAATACTTGTACACAAATGCTCACAGCAACATTATTCATAACCTTCAAAAAGTGGAAACAACATGAATGTCTATCAAATGATGAAAGGGTAAACTAAATGAGCTATATCAGCACAAGGAAATATTACTCAGCCATAGAAAGAAACAAAGAACTGTTGCGTGTTATAAAATGGATGACATTGAAAACTTTATGCTAAGTGAAAGAAGCCAGGTACAAAAGACATATGAGTCCATTTTATATGACATGTCCAAAATAGGAAAATCCATAGATGGAAAAGGTAATTAGTGATTGCCAGGGAATAAGCGGAGGGGGAAAAGGGCTTGGGTATGGGTTTCTTTATGTGTTGATAAAATATTCTGGAATTAGTGTTTATAGATGCACAGCTTTGTGAATATACTAAAAAGCCACTGAAGTTTGTTCTTTAAAGGGGTGAATTGTATGCTATATGAATCATATCTCAAGTCAAAAACAGTAAAAGCTTGGTGTCTTACTTTGCCATCAAGCTCTAATGCAAAGTACCAGAAATAGGTTGGATTTTATAATGGGAATTTTATTAAGGTTAAAAGCTTACAGTTCCAAGGCCATGAAAAACCCAAACAAGGCATCATTAGAGATACTTTCTCACAAATGTCAGCTACTGGTAATCCCGGTGTCCTGCCACATGGCAGTCAGGCATACAGCAGCGCACCTCTCCTCAGCCTTGAACTGTTCCATCAATCCAGCCCCTCCGGGCCTCTTTCCATGCCTCTGTGCTCTGCTGGTTCCAGACTCCAGGATTTCTTTCAGCCTCTTGGGGCTTCTCAGGTTTCCTGCAGTCCTCTCTTTCACATGGCAGGATCAATACGGCAGCTTCCCTTCTCTGTGTGTGTGTGTCTCTCTCTGTGTCTCTGTTTACATAAGACCCAGCAAGAGGGCAGAGCCTCAAGCTGAGTCACAACTTACTGGAGTAGTCCAATCAAAAGCAACCTAATCAAAGCCCCCTTACCTGAATTTAATGCATTAAAAGGGCCCTATACCTACAGGAATAGGTTATATAAGAACAAAATCTTTTGGAATTCAAAAAAGAACTTCAAACTGTCACACATGGAAAAAGATATGCTGCGTTATCATTAATTAAAAGCTGGAATGATTATATTAATACTAGACAAGAAGACTTGGGAACTACAATATTACAAGGGATAGAGTGATACTAATAATTGACACAGGAGCCATTTCATTAAGAAGATATATAACATGCTAGGCCCCACAAGCAGGTGAGCCGCCAGGCCCCATGAGCGGCGGAGCCCCCCAGGCCCCATGCACGGGTGGGCCCCCCTGGCCCCGTGCATAGGTGAATCATCAGTCTCCGCGAGTGGGTATGCTGCCAGGCCCCATGCATGGGTGCGCCACCAGGCCCCGCGAGCTACGCAGCAAGATGATGACGTAACAGGAGAGTGACACAAGGGAAAGCCAAGACGAGATGCGCCGAAAAACCAGGAACTAAGTTGGCGTAGGCAGTAGGACACCTCTCTCCCACATCTGAGGTTCCGAAGATCAAGTCCCAGTGAAGACAGGAAGAGAAGGATGAGAAGAGAGGCAGGAAACGGACACAGAGAGTTGCCCAGTGAATGGACACAAAAACAGCAAAAATGGGGGAGGGGTTTTTTTAAAAACGAATAAAAGTAAATAAATAAATAAATCCTTTAAAAAAAATGTGTAGGGTAGTAAAATACAGACTATAGTTAGTAGTAATACTTTGACGATGCTCTTTCATAATTCGCTAACAAATGTTTCACAATGCAGGGTGTTTGTGGTGGGGTGATGTGTGGGAGCCCTGTGTGATGTTATGCATGTTTGTTTTGTAAGTTCACAATGTTTATTGAGCACTTACAGTTTATGTATGTTCATGTATGAATGATATACTTCAATAAATTGTTTTTTAAAATTTTTTAAAAAAGAAGATATATAACAAACCTACATGTGTATATATACTTTTTCTAGAGCTTCAAAATACATGAAGAAGAAGTTAATAGAACAGAAAGAAGAAATAGACAAATCTACAATTATAGTTAGATATTCCAACAGCACTCTTATCTCTACTTCTAAATCAATTATGTAGAAAATCTATATGGATATAAATGTAAACAATATTAAGCAACTTGACATAAATGACATTCATAAAACACTCCACATAACATCAGTATGCACATTCATTCTTTTTTATTAACAGATTAAGATATCATTTACATACCATCAAATTCACTACTGTAAATGTACAGTTTAATGAGTTTTGATTGGTTTACATAGTTGTGCACCCATTACAATAATCCAATTTTAGAATACTTGGAACACCATAAAAATTTCCCTGCTTTTGTCTTAGGCAACCAATTATCTTCTTTCTGTTTCTGTGGTTTTGTCTTTTCTAGAAACGTCATATGAATGAAATCATACAACGAGTAGTCTTCTGTGTCTGGCTTCTTTCACTTAGCAAAGTATCTTTGAAGTTCATCCTGATTGTTGCATGTGTCAGTACTAAGTTCCCTTTAATTGCTTAGTAGTATTATATTGTAGAAATACAACATGTTTATTCATTCACCAGTTGATGGATATTTGGACTGTTCCCTGTTTTCAGCTATTATGAATTATGCTTCTATGAACATGAAGATAAACATCTTTGTGAACATATGTTTCTGTTTATCTTGAGACAACAGCTAGGAGTGAAATAGCTAGGTCATATGGTAAGTGGATGTTTAAGTTTTTAAGAAGCAACAAACTGGTTTTCAAAGTGAATGTACAATTTTACATTCTTACTAGTAATGTATGAGACTAATTTGTATTGTCATTCGTCGTGATTAGAGTCTTTCCAGTGAGTATTTAGTGGAACTACATTGTGGTTTGATTTTGAATTTTACAAATGTCTAATGATATTGAGCATTTTTAAAATATTCTTATTCGACATTAATATATCATTTGTGATATAGGGTCTATTCAAATCTTTTGCCTGTTTTAGGCTAGGGGATTATTTTTCTTATTATTATTGAGTTTTTGTAATAATTTCTGGATACAAACCCTTTATAAGATTCATGATTTGGAAACCTATTCTCACAGTCTTTGGCAGGTCTTTTCTTTTTCTTGTGAAGTCTTTTGAAGAGTACAAGCTTTTGATTTCAATTTTTTTTCTAGTTTGTATCATGTATTTGGTGCTATATCTAAGAATTCTTTGCCTATTCAGAGATCACAAAGAATTTTCCCCTATGTTGTTTTTCTGTTTTCTACTTTTTATCCTTTGTATTTAGGCCTCTGATCCATTTTGAGGCAATTTTTGACATTTTTTTAAGGCCACTTAAGACATTTACCAAGACAGACCCAATTTGACCATAAAAAAAATCTCAATACATTTAAGACAATTAAAATAATACAAAATATTTTTCTGTCCACAATGGAATTAAATTAGATTTGATTAACAGAAAATCTCTTTCAAATTCACAGGCATGTGGAAATTAAACAATTGAAATGGAAATAACATATTTTGGATTAAATGATAATAAAAACAAAACATGCCAAAATTTGTGGAATGCAGATAATGCAACTCCTAAACAGAAAGTTATATATTTAACTTTTTATATTGGAAAAGAAGAAGCCTAAAATTAGTGATTAAAAATTCACTTTAAAAAGGACTGAAAGAAAATTATGAAGTTAAGTGTGTAAATCAGTGAAATAGGAAACAGAAAAAACAATTAAGAAAAGCAACTAAACCAAACTAAAAGTTGGTTATTTGAAAAGATTAATAAAACTTATAAGCATCATGAGGAAAAATAAGAGGAGTCAAAATTATTATTATCAGGAATGAAAGGAGGGACATCACTACAGATGCTAAAGTATAATAAACAACTTTATGACTATAATGCTGACAACAATTCATATTAAATTGGCAAATTCTTCAAAAGACACTAATTATTACTGACTAAAGGAGAAAACTTTTGAATAGCCCCATAACTACTGAGAAAATTGAATTTGTTATTAAATAACTCTCCCACAAAGAAAATTTCAGGCCCAGATTGTTTCGATGGTAAATTCTATAAAGCATTTAAGGGAGAAACAACATTAATTTTACACATTCTTTTTCAGATCTCAACGAGGAGAGAGGACTTCACAATCATTTTACAATTCCAGCATAGCTTATACAAGAAAGCAAGTATTTTACACACACAGACACAAAAGGAAAACCACTGACCAAAATCACTCATGAACTTACATGCAAAATTTTAAAAATTACATTTGCCAAACAATTATTTTTATAGTTAATATCATATATGATATTATGTCATATAATATAACATTGTATCATATCATATCGTATTGTATCATATTATATTATACAATGATCAAGTGGAATAAAGGGTAGTCATTAGACAAAATCATTCTGGGACAACTGATATCCCTATGGGAATTATATCATATATCATGTCATGTCATGTCATGTCATATGTCATGTCATGTCATATCATATCACATCATATCATGACCAAGTGAGATTTATGATGGAACCAAAATTTTTTAACATGCAAATATTAATGTATAGTACCATGCTATCAAAATAATGCATAAAACTAAGATGTTTATTCCAACAAGTGCAGAAAAAGCATTTGACAAAATTCAGATACAAATTCATGATAAAAACTCACAACAGACTAATAATAAGGACCTGTCTCAATCTTATAAAGGGTGTCTATGAAAAAATTACAGCTAGCATCATTAAAAAGCTTAAAAAATGAATTTATTTCAAGAACAGAAACAATGCAAAGATATTTCAAAACGAAATATTTTGTTAAATTTATCTCAGAACGAAAGGTATATCAAAACTAAAATTTGTTAAATTTCTCTCAAAATGAAATCTTTTGAGAGACCTATTAGTCAGGGTTCTCTAGGGAAACAGAATCAACGGGGATATCTGTCAGTAATTTGAGATTTTATGAGTCTCTCACGTGACCGTGGGGATGCACAAGTCTAGGTTCCACAGGCAGGCTGC
This sequence comes from Cabassous unicinctus, assembly GCA_029593785.1. Lineage (NCBI taxonomy): Eukaryota > Metazoa > Chordata > Mammalia > Cingulata > Chlamyphoridae > Cabassous > Cabassous unicinctus. Next base: position 11,491 of record JAQZBX010031045.1, read on the forward strand.
AAACTTGGGCTCCGATGAAAGTCCAGTGAAGGTCCTTGATGAGTTTCCAGGAGACATTGGATGTCCAAAGTTGAGCAATCTTCCTGGTTGATGTAGATGTAATCAGCTATGTATGCAGTAAATTCACTGTTGATTAGAGCCCATAAATGTCCTTGTATTACAATTAGCCCAGGGCTTGCTTGACCAAACAATTGGGCACAATTACCTGGCCGAATTGACACATTAGCCTAACCATCACAGTCTACCCCTTGTCAACTTGGCAACCATGCACATTACCTTAAACCATACTTAGTCTCTAAGTAAAAACAATAACAGACATGCATACATTGTATATATACAATGTTCAAATCTCCTGCGAACAACTGGAAATGCATTAATTTCCTACAGAATAGGGTGCAAGTTCTTGGGTAATATTCACTCTTATACTTGATATCCTTAAATATTATGACATAAAACTAATACAACTTTTCATATGATAGGGGAAAAGGTTGGGGAAGAATACAAAGAAATTCGTTTTGTGTACATACACAATCATACTCATAATGAAACAGGGAAGAAAGATTCATGACCACTACAGTCCTCGTTTCTATAACTGGTCACATGGTTGAAGTTCATATTTATCACTACCTTCTTCCACTACCCATTCCATGTTCCCATTACCCTCAGCAAGCACTTCAGCTGGCCATGGTTCTTTGCCTGGTGGAGTGACCCAAACTTAAATTCCTGAAGATTTGGGCCATTGTTAATCCTGCTTGGATTGGGTTGTTGCAATTTTCCATTGACTTTAATCACAGGTCATGGCAGTGCTAGGAGATACCCTAGAGGATCTCCTGTATTCCAGGCAAACTCTTCTTTACCCCTATTATGTAGATGGAGTCCTACTTCCCCTTGAAAGTCAGGATCAATCACCCCATCCAGTACAGTAATTCTCTTCTTTGCCAATTGATTCACAGGTAAGAGGAGCCCACAGTGGCCAGGTGGCAGTCTTAACTTCTAGTTCAATGGAATCATTGTTAAGTTCCCTGATGGAAGTACTCCTCCTTTTGGGACTAAAACTTTAGACCAGCAGAATCACCACCCCTGCGTCTTTCAAATCCTTGATGGTGGCACTACTCTCTGCAATCCCTCCAGGAATCCAGGATTGCCTTTGATTTACTATTTTGCTAGGTAGGGGCAGTTCTAGTGGCTTCTACTTGGCCTTTCCAACCATAATAGCCCTCACTCCACAAGTCAGGGATCCAATGTGGGGATTCTGCCAGTTACTGAGTATGTCTATTCCAATTATGCATTCTGGAACTGGGGAAATAACCACAGAATGGGTCTGGGGACCCATTGGACCCACTGCAAGATGTACCTGAGCTAAAACTCCATCAATCACCTGACCTCCATAAGCCCCTACTCTGACTGGTGGACCACAGTGACATTTTGGGTCTCCTGGAATTAATGTCACTTCTGAGCCAGTGGCTAATTATCCCTGAAATGTCTGATCATTTCCTTTTCCCCAATGCACACTTACTCTGGCAAATGGCCGTAGGTCTCCCTGGGGAAAGGTGGGAGGAAGATTAACAATATAAATTTTTGACAGTTTAACAGGATCCTTCTGGGGAAGGATCCTGTTAAACCTGGCCTTCTCCTCATTCAAGGGGCTCTGGGTCTGCAAACTGTCTCAAGTCTGGGAATTGATTAAGGGGCAGTGATTCTCTGCGTCTGTAATTTGAATTAGGGTTTTGTTCACTCGACCTACAACTCTTCTGCTTTTACAGGTCCAGAAGAAATTTAATAGACTGCCCATGTATTTCACTTCTAGGTACCCCATGATCTATTAGCCAACGCCATAACTCCATGGGACTCAGACTATTCTGAGTGCTGCTTTGAGTCTGCCTTTCATTGTGGTAGCCACGCCCACTTTGCCATTGGTGATTAACTGCAGATACCTGACTTTTACCTGGCTGAGATCCGATCATTCCCATAATGTTTAAGGATTCCAATTCCATTACAGCCCTCCCTACAGTAATATCTGGACTGCAGAGAAGAGCAACCACAGCGCTCTTCAGAGAAGATGTAGATAGTCTTTCAAATTTATTCCTCACAGTCCTGGTTAAAGGTGTGTCCTCTGGACATTCCTGGGGTGGGTGGGCAGGTCTCAAATGGTAAATCCATTCTAGCATTCCAATCTCTCTAAGCCTTTGAATCCCCTCGTCTACTGTATACCAGGGCAAATTGGGCATCTCAACCTTAGACATGCTAGGCCATCTTTTGGTCCATGTTTCAGTCAGCCACCCAAATAAACTGTCAGAGCCCTTTCTAAGCCCTCGAACTACAGTGTTGAATCCAGAATTTCTGCTTAGTGGGCCCATATGAATAGAATTCAGCCTGATCCAACTTTATATTGCTTCCACCATTATCCCATACCCTTCGTATCCATTCCCACACATATTCCCCTGATTTCTGTCTATATAAGTTGGAACACTCATGCAGTTCGTTCATAGTATAGCAAACTTTCTCATGGGTCACACTTTGTATTTCACCTTTGGGGGCTTGTTGTGATTTCAGTCTAGTAATAGGTCTCAAAGACAAGAGGGGTGGTGGGAGTGGGTAAAGAGAAGGATTAGAGATGTCTTGCAAGCTACTGACCTCAGGGCATTCCTTTGTATTTTCTTCTGGTGAGACAGGATTAATCTCTTCAGGCAGGGTTTGGAAAGCAGATTCCTAAGGGCAGGCTGGAGGCTCCGCAGTACATGCTGGAGTTTGGCTTGTACCCACCTCACGGCTGGAAGGAGGTCCAGACTTCCTGGGGCAGGCTGCAGGCTGGGTGATACAAGGTTGACAAGGCATGTGAAATGGTACAACCACTTCAGAAAATAATGTGGACATTTTTCACAGGTTTATCTGGTAAAGTCTCAGCAGAATTTAAGGTTCCAATGTTCCCACCAATATTATCATCATCCCATATGTCTCCATCCTAATCCTCTGGGTTCCACTCCTTTCCCATCAATGCCTTCACTTTAACTGAAGAAACCCTGTGGGGTTGAGATTTTAGTTTCCTCTGTAATTCTGCTACTCTTACAATGAGAGTCTGAGTTTGGTTCTCAGATATCTTAAATCTGTGGCTATAGGAGACAAGAGTTTCTTTCAGAGCACACATAGAAACTTTCACATCATTCATGCAGCATTTAAGTTTCAAATTTGAAGGCTTTAGCTCATCTCTTTCTTTTGTAACTGTATCCAGAGTATCTAGGAAGAGCCAGCCAACATCATTATAGCTTTTGTTGCCACAAAACTCTGTTAAGGTGTTAAAAACACTCTCACCCAGATCCTTGCTTCTTATAAGTGTGGAAGTAGGGGAATCCAGTGATGCTATTTTGCATATCTCTATTTCCAACTCACACCATGGACTGTTAGCGGCCTCTTCATTATTGGAAAGGGGGTCATTATTACCCTTGAGTCAATTAGATTAGAGAGCCAATTACAAAACTCCCAGAACCACCTCAGACATCCCATGTTTAAGACTCTGTTCCTCAAGAACCACTCCTGGTACCAAATTGTATCAGTCAGGGTTCTCTAGGGAAACAGAATCAACAGGAAATATCTATCAATAAATATGAGATTTTATGAGAGTCTCTCATGTGACCATGGGGATGCACAAGTCCAGGTTCCGCAGGCAGGCTGCAAACCAGGGGTTCTGATGAAAGTCCAATGAAGGTCCTTGATGAGTTTCCAGGAGACATTAGGCTTTCCAAAGATAAACTGGGAAATTCTCTCTGAATGCTGAAATCACTTCCCCTTTTAAGACATTCAACTGATTGGATAAAGCATCACTCATTGCTGATGGCAATCTCCCTGATCGATGTAGATGTATTCAGCTATCTATGCAGTAAACTCACTGGTGACTAAAGTCCATAAATGTCCTTTTATTACAATTAGCCCAGAGTTTGCTTGACCAACCAACTGGGCACAATTACCTGGCCGAGTTGACACATTAGCCTAACCATCACAACCTAAATTGATAGAGACATATACTATGTCCACAAATTGGAAAACACAACATTGTTAAGGTGGTGATTATGCCAAACTTGATCTATAGATTCTATGCAATTCCAATAAAAATACCAGCATTATTTTAATATAAATTAGCAAATTGACAAAAAAATATAAATGGAAATGCAAAAGATTAGAAAAACCAAAATAATATTTTAAAGAAAAAGCTTGTAGGACCTACAGCGCTTGATATCAAGACTTAATATAAAACTAAAGTAATCATAACAAGTGTTATTTGTATAAGGATCAGTGGTGTGGAATATTCCAGAAGTAAGCTTAAGCATATATGGTCAATTGATTTTTTGACAAAGATACCATGTAATTCAGTGAGGATAGAATAGTCATTACACAAAATCATTCTGGGACAAATGATATTCCTATGGAAAATAATTGTATTTAAGACTTACTTTACACCATATCCATTAATTAAAACTGGAGGGGAGTGGATGTGGCTCAAACAGTTGAGCACCTGTTTCCCACATGGGAGGTCCCAATTTGGTTCTCAGTGTTTCCTAAAAACAAAACAAACAAACAAATAAACATGCTAACAAATTAAGAAACCAGCTCAGGGGAGCTGATGTGGCTCAGTGGTTTAATGCCAGCTTCCCACTTATGAGGTCCGGCTTTCAATCCCCAGCCCCGGTATCTCAAAAAACAAAACAAAACAAAACAAAAAAGGATCAGAAACTTAAATGTAGAAAATAAATCTATAAAATGCCTAGAAGAAAACAGAAAAAAATTTTGCAACCTTAGTGTAACAAAGATTCCTTAGAGAGAACACAAAAATTCAAAAACCATAAAAGAAACTGATAAATTGGACTTTATCAAAATTAAAATCTTTTGCTCTCCCAAAGATATTAAGAAAATCCAATAGCAAGCCAAATACAGGGACAGAATATTTTCAAAACTTATATCTCACAAAGGACTTGCATGCAGAACATATATCTAAAAAACAATATTTCATATATATAAAGAATAAGTGTTCATATATATAGTGAACACATAAGAAGAGAAACAACTCAGCTAAAAATAGACAAAACATTTGACCAGATGCATCACCACCACAACAAAAATCTAAGAATACTTAATAAGAGGATGGAAACCTGCTCATATCACTAGTCATCAGTGAAATTAAAAATAAAACCACAATGCAGTACCTCTAATCATTCACTCGAATAGCTGAAAGGACTGATAATACCAAGTGTTGGTGAAGAAGTACAGCAACTGCAAACCTCGCACATTACTGACAGACATGTGAAATGGTACAACCACTTCAGAAAATAATGTGGACATTTTCTATTAAGTTAAACATACTTACTACATTGATTAGTAATTTGCTTCCAGGTATTCACCTAGAAGAAACAAAAAGCTAAGTCCTCACAACAATTTTTACATTGCAGATCATAGCAGCTTTCTTCAGAATATCCCCCAACTACAAGAAACCCCAGATGTCCGTCAGTATTTGAATAGATAAACAAATTGTCATATATCTATATAAAGAAATACCACTAGACAATATAAAAAGAATTAATCCTCATACATAATATAACATGTAAATTTCAAAGACATTATGCTGAATGAAAGAAACCAGACACTAAAGAATATATATTGCATGAGTCCCTTTATATGAAATCCTAGAAAATACTAATTTAATCTAATGATAGAAAGCAGAGCATTGGTTGCCTGGAGATGGGTGTGGAGAGATTGACTGGAAAAGGCATAAAGAAACTTTTTCAGTGATTAAAAATTCTATATATTGATTTTGTAGTTACTTAAGTTAAAATTAATCAAACTTTCCACTTAATTGGTGCTTTTATGTATGTAATTTATGCTTTAATAAAGTTTATATATACAATGAATATGTGTGCTTGTGTTTATGAGTATAGATATAGAAATAGATACAGATATAGATTAGCTAGGGAAAAAATGGAAAGATATCTTTAAAATAAGATGAAGTTAGGCAAAGGTTTATTAGATAGGACTCCAAAACCAATAGCCATAAAAAATTGATATATTAGATTTCAGCAAATTAAAAACTAAATCCTTCTGTTCATTGATAGGCCGTATTTTAAAAAAAAGACACAGGCTGGGAGGAAATATTTGCATATATATATTATTAAAAAGAAAAAGATAAACAACATAATTCTAAAATAATATGCAAAATACATTAACAGAAAGGAAGATTTAAGAATGGCCAGTAGGAATTTAAGAAATTGCTTAATATCATTACATAACCAGTACAATGGCAAAAATTAAAAAGTTGGACACAATCATATGCTCATGAAGATGCAGAGAAACCAGTACTCTCATATATTGCTGGTGGGAATATAAAATTAGTAAAATCCCTTTGGAAAAGTTTTGTCCATTTCTTTCTATTTCAAATATTTAGTTTTTTGGTTGTAGAATTTCTATTTGGTTTTTCTTAATAATTTCAGTTTCTCTGCAAAAATTCTCATTTTATTTCTTGCAAACATACACCTTTACCTCATTGAGTATAGTTATAGAAGCTGCTTTAAAATCTATGTTTGCTAATTCCAATATCTGCATCATCCAGGAATTAGTTTCTGTTGATTGTGGTTTTTTCTCGAGACTGGGTCACATTTTCCTAGTTCTTCGTTTGTTCAATAATTTTGGATTGCATCCTTGACATGATGCAAAGACTTTGGATTCTGTTGCATTTCTCCAGAGAATGTTGAGTTTTGGTTTTAGCAGACATTCAATTTGGTTGGGTACAAATGTCAAGATTTTTCTCTTGGGCAGCAACTCAGAATTCAGTTCAATTAAAAAAAATTTTTTTAATTTTTAAATCTTTAGCTTAGATGCTTTCAGTCTGTCCCACACATGCATGGCTCAGGGATAAGATGAATGCTTGGGTGGAGTTTATACTGAGAAATTTGGGCTTCCTCTCTGCCTCTATTCTTTGCAACTGCATTTCTCGGAATGTTTTGTTGACTGACTTCCCTCTAGATTCACCCAATGGCAGGATTTTGAAATACGGGAGAAAGGGAGAAGCCAAGGTATTTCTCCCTCTGTCCATCTGCTCTTGGAGGAGTCTCCAGCAGCAGCTATATCTCCTCTACTGTCCCATCTCCAACTAGGCATCCCTACTGTGGTCTCAGTTCCCTTAAAAAGGCTCAGACTCCTCATTTTCAGCATCAAGTGGTATTAGTTTCCTACTAGTCCTGATTACTGTCCTGTCCCACCCCTCCCTCTGTTTGACAATTCTTCTATCGCTTTGTAACTAGTTCCCCATATTAAATTTCCTCTGCTGAGCTACTGTATATAGGTGCTATTTTTCTGGCTAAAATAGCAGTTAAGTGTTGAGAGGAGGAGATCTCCCATATAAGGACCAAGCTCCCCAAAGAGAAAGGCCATTAGAATTTGGCTGATTCAGCTAACCACTAAGATGGGAGAAACCATTGGTTTGCAGAAATGTGAATGGGCAGGTTTCTTTTCAGTTCCTGAAGCTGTGTCTGTCCACTTAAGTCACAGGGCTGATGCAGGTCCAGGGGAATTCTGCCTGAAGTGAAGGAAGGCAGAAGGAGCACCTTATTTTAAAATGTATTTCTTGTATCAAATAGCACAGAACTAGTAAGTACAGAGAAACACTCAAGAACTGCACCTTACAGGGTTGAAGAGACACTTTCAATGAGCATCTGCAGCTGCATGCCAGGCCCTGAATGTCAGCTGCTAATACCCTAATGGGATTCCTACTCCTTCCACCATCCTCATGTTGCATATTGTTTCCTAGTCTTCCAAGGCCCCCTCCTTCTCAATCAAGCCACCTCCTGAGGAGGAACCCTAACTTCTCCAAACTTTCTTTGCCCTGATACTTCCAATCCCTTTGTTAACATCACTGAGACATGGCATGAAGCTGGGCGGTGGGCAGCAATACTCAGAGCATGGGGTGGGACTTCGGAGACTGGATTTTCAGATCTTGCTCTGTTATGGTTTCTAATCTTTGCAGACTTTCATCATTGGTCTATTTTTTTTTCATCTGAAAATTGGGGGAATTGGACCGCATGTCTAAGATATTATCTCTAATTTATTCTATGGATGGATGACTCTATGGTTAATTAAGGTGACAAAACCAAATTATGGCTGTTATTTCATCAGCACTGTAGAAACCATGCAAGTCATACCTCACTATCTTGGCTTGCCTTAAAAACACTTTGTGGGTACTGCTATAGACACTTGAAGTAATTCTAAGTTACATCTTACCTTTCTTATTTAAATTGCTTTACTTGGATTATGAAGATTCCACGGTAAAGAATCTCTTTTCTTAAAAGCATTTGAGAGGCGATTTTTTTAAAAAATGATGACATTCCACACTTTAAGGTCAACATTTTCTGTGCTCTCTCATTCGTTATATTTATATGATTCTTCATATACTTCAAAGACCATTCTTAGGATTATTTTTATTATATTTCCATATTAAACATGTGAGGAGGGCAGGATTGACATTCTTAAACCCCATTTGACAATTTAATAAACTGAGATTTAGATTAGGGAATCTGAACCTGGTTATCTAGAATGTAATACTCACTATGACAGGGACTTGTTCGTTTGCTTTTTGATCTTATACGCTGATGTTCTCCAGTGCCTAGGACAGTGCCTGATATTGGATGTTTTCCCAGTGTCTAAGGCAGTGCTGACATTAGGATGTTTCAATAGACATTTGTTGAATGAATGAATGAATGAATCTGATTAAAGGCAGAACTAGGGCTAGAATTCTTCAAACCCTCCACTATTGCTCCTTTACTATTGGCAGGAGTTGCTCTGTTTTCAGGCGCTCCCAATTTCCTTTGTCGTTTCTGGTTTCTGGATGCAGTGTTGGTTTGTGGAGGCAACGCCCGTGTGCCTTCACCCTGAGGAGTTACTGGAACCCCAGCCTCACAGTAATACAAGGAAGGAAAGGAGGAAGGTCTGTGGGGTCTCGTCCATGAGTGACTAAAGCTGATGCCCACCGAGTTCCCCAGGGCGTCAAGGAACAAAGTCCGCTGGTCCCCGCTGCCAAGCGAGTGCGCTGGACTCACTTGCGGGAAGGGCAAGTGCAATTTTCTAGGGAGGGTCCCTCTCTGCCCGACGCCCACCCCCGCAGCCCCATACCCGCACTTTGACCAGGTTGGCCAGGGCTCTGAAGCCCCGACCCGCATCGTCACCGCGGGGCGGCAGGCTGGCTGCGGCAGGAGGCGGGGCCGCCGCCTTCACCCCTCCCGGACACTGCGGCTGAGGCAGCGTCAGCCCAGCCTCCGAGCGTCCACCGGTCCCGGGAATCGGGCGGGACTTGCTGGAGGTGGGGTGGAAGGGACGGGGCGGGGCGGTCGAGCTGGGAGCCCGCGGCTGGGGCGCCGCGCTCAGACTGGGGCGGGCGCTCGGGCTGCGCGGGCTGTCTTGGCCGCGGCAGCAGCGGCGGCGACGGCAGCAGCAATAGCATCTTCTTTTCCTTTTCTTTCCTCCCGCGCCTTTCTTCCTCCTCCTGCTGCTCCCGCTCCTTCTCTTCCTTCTTCCCCTGCTCCGCTCCCCCTTCCATTCCTTCCCTGGAGGGCGTTAGCTCTCCAGGTCAGTGAGCTGTGGCAGCAGCGACCGGGGTGCATCCAGTTTCTGCGCCCAGGTAAGAGATCCTCTCCTCTCGTCACGTCTGTTCTACAGAAGGCACCTCTCTTTCCTCTCACTTGGTCTCTGCGTAGAGGGAGCCTCATCCAGGGAAGGGTGGGAGTGGGGAGGGGGTGCGCGTCCTCTGTGCCTTGGAAACTGGAACAGGTTGGCCGAGCTGTCTCCCACCTGGTGGAAGCTCCTGTCCCTTCCTCTCCAGGTGTCACCACAGAGCTGGGAACGGGGCGCTGACCTGGGCTGTAGACTTGTAGAAGAGCGTCTGACCTTGTTAGGTGCTGCTTTGAAATACCACGAAACGAGTCAGGTTAGGATACAAGTATTGAGAGCTAATATTACCTGAGCTGTAGGGAGTCGAAGGGTGGGTAGTTACACAAAGATAATGGGGTGGGGAGGGGGGAGGAATTCATGGTGGAAGGTTTTTGTTTTTTCCATCCAGCTGCATAGAACCGCACATTGGCGAATGAGGGAGGGAAACCTTGTCATTTTCAAATCATTTTCCCTGTGATTATTCTAGAAACAGCGGGAAGGGGGAAGATTATAATATTTCTAATTTTTGGAAATTGAAAATCGATGTCTGGTGATGCTGGAAGGCGGGGCACGAAAAAAATGCGTTTGGTTGAGCATGAACGTCCACATGGTCTCTTTTCTTTTTAAACGGTGAGGGTGGAAAGCTGCATCCACAGACCATCTATTCTTTCCTTCTTTTTCTTTTCAAAGCCTTTTGGGGGGTGGGAGCTGCAGTGCTGACTGCCTTCCATCCCCAACCTCGTTTTTTTGTTTAAGGATGGAAATTTCAAGGAGAGTGCGAGGGGCCAGGCGTGGGGAGATGTGTGTTTGGGTGTGGGGAGGAGCGACCACGTGAAGGGGGAGGGTGTGGATGAAACGGCTGGAGTTAGAAAAACCATCTTTGAAAACTGGAAATCGATCTCTGCCTGGCGTTAAGGAACAAGCCCGTTTGTGACAATTGCTGTTGCCATCTGCTGTAAGCCCTTAGCAGGGTGCTTCCAGGACATAGACCCTTTAAAACTGAGTCAATATGCAGAGTTTTTTTTAATTTTAAGTACACACACACATATACACGCGCACGCACACAAACACATGTGGGCACACATATAATACACTACATACGTAAAGGGTAAAAAAAAGGAATGGATGTTTAAAATCCAGTCCTTCTTTAATGTATTATATCAGGGCTTGGGTATTTATGGTATGAATGAAACGGTAGTGCAAAACAAAGAAAATATTGTTGGATGTTATATAATTTTGACTGTGTGGCAAAAGGACTGGTGAATGTTGGAAAGGATCTAACTTAAATATTAAACGTATGATTTATTTAAAAAGCTATCGGTCCAGGAGAGGAAATTACTGCAAACTGAAATTAAGGTTTGCCGCCGCAGTGAGGCGATGGAGAACAAAGCCTTTTTATGTGAGCCACATTATGCAAAACGTCCCATGCATGAGCTGCAGGTAACAGCCCAGTTTAAAAGCATAGCTCAGTGATCCTCTCATTTGACTGTGGGCAGTTATGATTTTTTTTGGCAGTGAAAATAGAGTAAATTAATAAAAACTCTTTAGAATGCTTTTGACTTTATGCCCAAGAGGAAGATTACAGTAAAAACTTGAATGTGACACAGAACATCAGCCATAGGTGTCTGTGTTTTGATTGGAATCCTTATGATGGTGTTTCAATCACCCTCCAGAAAGCATGCCCCCACTCAAAAAAAAGATGAAAGGCATTTTTTTTCAATAAAGAATACTCTGTGTGGGTGTGTAATTTAACATTGATTTTCTGGTGATTTTATCTATCATAGATTTAAGTCTGTATTCATGATTTACTTAATATCGGAGCAACTACTCCTTCGGAATCAGTGGTACATATGATTTATCTGTTCATGGTTCATTGTAGTATTTTACACTTTGTTATAATTTTATTTAATTCCCACAAACCCCATAAATATCTAGAAAATTGCTTGATATATACCCAGAGATTTAAGCAATTTTTAACATGAGTTTCATATTTAGAAAATAATGTTTTGATTACATTAATTTTCTTTTTGTTTTTCTTCTTTTTTAATTTTCCCCCCTTCTTGTCAAATAACCTTTCTCTTCCTGGCTTTGCCTGTGCTGCTTTAGGCTTCTAATTATGTCTCGGCTACCAAGAACAGAGCCAGTATTCCTATGAATTTCGTGCTCAGGAATTGTTGTTCATTTTCTGCAATAACTCTCTCCTGGATGACATGTTTACAGCACCTTCACAGGGAGGACAGGGAGAAAGAATGTGCTGAGAGAGCACAGCCCAGTGAAACTGGTACAGCTATTACCTCATCGCAGTAGGTACTTCAAACTCATCCAGAGAGCAGGCATCCTCTCAGTGGAAAACCAACACCTTGAGAAGGGAGCACACCCTTCTCAAGGCCCTTCTCTTCCCATAGAAGCCTCTACTAATGTTGCTCTACTGAGGTCAGAAAGATGTTTTCTCTTTTGTGTATTCCTTTCAGGGATCTTGAACTTGGCCAGAAATATGCAGTCAGAAATGAAACTTGGCACAGAATCCTTTAAGCCTGAAGGAATAATTTCATTCCTTTACCACTTTTGGTTTAAATCAATTTGCAAAATTTTAAACGTCAGAACAGAGAAGGAAGGAAAATAATAGACATATTTTTGCATGTTTTCTTACATGTATTTAGTGCTGAATTTTACTGGCTATTAGGTAACAGATTAGACGGCTATGTTTTTGAGAAATATAGTTGCATTGTTTTAAGTTTGCTTAAATATATGTTACTCCATCCTAAATCATTCATTGAGGTCCATGTAAGCTATGAAACTGACTCGGTGATTTAATATTCAACTTGATTACTCTAGTTATTGAATTCTTTTCAATGCTTAACTTCCTCCTGTCAGATTAATATAAATAATCTGAAATAACAATTACAGTAGATGATATTGACCCCCAGATCAATACTGTAGTCCTTAATGCTAAAAGTAGTCATTTAAGTAAGTCATAGTAAATGCATGAACCTGAAGGTAAGAGAAAGAAGTGCAAGTTCTTTTGTCTCTGATATAAGAGATGAAGATGCTAATAAGCTCTTTAAATCATATCAGCTCTCTCAGATGTTAGATCTTTTTGCTTCTTTGATTATTTCTGTGCCGCTACAATTGCCATTGTCTTGATTTGCTTAATCTAGGCCTTTCTCGTCTACGGGTATTTTCTTTTTTTTAAAATCATCCCACTGAATTTTTCCTCCCTTTATACCATTCTTTTAAATCTCATATTGGAGTGTTAGACTTACTCTTCTCTTGGTCTTTTGTCTTCCACTCTGTTATTCTCTTGATACAAATTTAGCCTTTACCTTCCATTTAGGAGAGCATTTATTCCCATTTATTTACTGACTCATTATGCATCCATTAAATTTTAACTATATGCAAGACATCATACTGGGGCCTATGTAGGAAAATACAAAAGAAATAGCAGACATGGCCCCTAGCTTGAAGAAATTTACAATAAAGCTGGGGCATTTGTTTCTCTCATAATGGGGAATAACTAAGAAGTAGCATACACAGGAGAAGCTGTTGTATTTCAGACGTGACACACAAGCACTAGGGGACTGCATTTAGACACAGAGGCAATGCCCTAGGGCCTCATAGATAAGCTTTTATGCATCAGTCCCATAAATGTCCTACTGCATACCTAGCCTCTTTATTCCACATATATCTCTTTTTTTAAAAGAAAAAGAGGGTTGATAAAACATAACTGTCTTTGAGGTTTCAATCATATAATTACATGTGATAAAATATAATATAACTATCTTTGATTGTGTTGTGTATATAAATATACATAATGCAAGTACCAGCAGACTTGCAAGTTCTTCAGTCATACATAAAGCTCTAGAAGGTTGTGTCATTAAATGCTGGACAGCACATGAAAATTCCAATTCAGAGTAATCTGAAAAACTTCTTTGGTATTCTTAAGGAATTATCGGTGCCAGGAATTGATTATGGATACCAAAAGCAGTTAAAACTATAAATTAAGAAGTGGTACACATAAGATCAAAATCAAGGGAGAGGGCATGTGTGAGAGTTTGGACGGGTGGGTGGGAGTAGGGGAGATGAGGAACAAAAGCAGATTCTCAGCTGTCGGTAGATACCCGTATAGGAAGAAGATGAGGCAGGGAAAGAGATGAGCCTTTGTGTAAGTGGGTGCAGAAGGAAGAGATCTGTTTTGTTTTGTTTTGACCTCGACATAATATTTTGTCCTCATCCTTTCCTTGTCATTCCCTTGAACCAAGGCCATTCGTGCGTGCTTCCTTGTAACACTTTTGCTTATTGGAAGCAGTCTGTAGTGAATTAAAAATTTGAAAACAATGTGAATGTAATTAATTGACTTTTTATGAAAAACAAAACAAACAACAAAAAACAAAACAAAGAAAAAACCACAACAGCACACTTTGAATATAATCTTTGAGCCTAATCTTTCCAGTTCAGGAAGGATAAACTAGCCTTGGAGTGGTACAGCTTTGGAAATTTAGGCAATTTGAAGGGCTCAAGTTTTCATCTTTCAGGCTATTGTTAAGTTTAATTCTGTGACTTTTGAGAAGGTTTTGTTTTCCATTATAACACACACCAGAAAGGGGAATTTGCTAGATTTTTTTTGCCTTTTGTTATGTTAATAAGACTTTCAGAACAAAGAATTTTATTTATAAGATCACATAGCTTGCCTTCTTCTTTCCTCTTCCCTGTCTTTTCTTCCTCTCTGTCTCCCTAGCTTCCTTCCTTCTTCCTTCCTTCCATGTTCCTTCCTTTCTTCTTTTCTTCCTTTGTTCCTTCCTTTCAACTTTTTTTTGACAAGAAAATCACTGATGATTATAAAATGAAAATCTAACTTATTTTTATTGAAACTGATTTTCCATTATATCTGTTTCTCACCTAACATGCAGTTTCATGCAAACTTCTCCTGCTACTCAGAGCTCCACCCCTACCTTGTCCCTTTGAACAATCTTTTCTTTGTATACCAGCCCTTGTCAGGCTTCCTATGTCTAGAAAGCCTTTCTGAATCAGGAGGAAAAGTTAATACATGTTTCTTTCCATTAATTTATACTCAAGTTTATCAATACCCTTATCTTACAGATAGTTGCTCTCCTCAACGGTGTCCTTAACCCTCTTCTTTAGTTTAATATAAATATAAAACATGCAGCCAAAAATGATATATCTTTACAAGTTTGATTAACCTAACCTATTTTTTATTATTTTATTCATCAGATATCAAACTGAATGGTTGACTGGATTTTAAAATTAAATGGACTAGTGAAAGTCATGTGTCGGGCAGCCATTTTTAAGCTAGTTAACTGACTCCATTAATGTAT
>JAQZBX010031046.1:0-26502 GCA_029593785.1 Cabassous unicinctus
TGCGCTTACCTGGCGCTGCGGCACTCGACAGCGGCCACCTTCACGGCGGGCAGCGTCTGCGAAGCCACAGGCTCGATGGTGAGTGTGTTGTCCTCCACGGCGGCCCGCACTAGCGCCGAGAGCTGCACAGACCGGGGCGGCAGGGTGGGGTGGTGAGGGGCCAGGCGGGGGCCGAGGGGCTGTGCCCCCAGCGGGCAGCCCTCGGCCCCTCCTCACCTCCTGCATTGTGAAGTCCAGGCAGGGGCCCACGTCCTCCCGGTACACCCTTTCCAGGAAGGGGCAGGTCTTGTCCAGAGTAGGCGATTCCCTCCAAGCTTGGAACTCCGCAAACAGGGCTGTGTCCACCTGCGGGGAGGGCAGCCGTCAGGGCCCAGGGCCCGGCACAGCAGAGACAGGCAGAGCCCGCGAGGGGGGGTGGGGCGCCAAGGAGCAGGGCAGGCCCCAGCATGCCAGCGGGTCTGCCCCGAGGGCCGTGCGGGTCCCCCGGAAGGGCCCCCTCCTTGGCACTACTGGATAACCAGGGCTGGTTTCATATCTTAAATCCAGAGGTGAGAGAAAGCCAAGCGCAAGGAGGTGGGGAGGAGGCGGCGGCCCCAGGCTGTGGAGCACGTCGCAGTCTGGTATGGGCCTGGGGTCTTGGCTTTGAAGACCCCCATTGCCTCCTTGAGGAGGAAAAGTCAAAGAGCGAAGCCACAGGAAGACGCAGGTAGACACAGGTGCACACAGGTAGACGCAGGTGCACGCAGGTAGACGCAGCACACACGAGCACATGCACAGACAGGAGGGGCCATCCCCAAGCTGTCCCTGCTGCCCCCTCCAGGGAGGCGACTCACTGGCCTGCCCTGGGCACATGCAGAGTGAGTGAGGTGGCGGCGGGGGAGTGGGGTGGGCCAGGGCAGCCCCTTTCTGGAGCCATTACCTGTCGGGAAAAGGAGAGACAGGTGGCGGAGGTGGGGGCCATGGGTGGCTCCCCGCCCGGGAGCTGCCAGGCCGGCTCGTAGGTGAGGTGAACCGCCTTGCTGGGGACCACGCAGAGGAGCAGGGAGAGGAGTGGGGGCAGCCCGGGCTGGGCGGGCCGGGGCCAGCAGGGCAGACAGACGGAGGCACAGAGACAGACAGGAGGAGGGAGGAGATGTTAGTGTCCAGTGGAAGCTCCGAGCTCAGAAGGGAGGCGAGAGGCTTCCCCTGCAGGACGCTGGGGCCTGGCGGAGGGGGGCAGTTAGACCCTGCCCCAAATGGGGGAGGGGCAGGCTGTGCCTCGGCATCCTGGAAGCCCTGACGTGGGCTTGGTGTCAGAGACCTGTGGCACCTGAATCCCACTCTGTCCCCTGGTGAGCGCTGGCTGGGTGCAGCCCTGAGCTGAGCTCTCAGCACCTCGACTGGACGGTTCCTCCTGTGGCCCAAGGACCTCAAGCGCCCCCCACCTAGGAAGGGCCACCACCCCGCCGTAGGCCATGCTTGTCCCTGTGTCACCACTAGAGGGCGCCAAGGACCACTGAGTCCCGTTCTCAGGGCTGAGGCCAGGGGAGCGTGTGTCCACAGAGGCCCCAAGGGGAAAGAGCACTGCAGACTGCTCTGGTGGTCAGTGGGGTGGGGAGGGGATTATCAGCCCCCCAGATGACACACCCTGGAGCCTGACGGCCAAATGGCTCAGCTCACAGGGGAGTGAAGGGTTAGGAACCTGCCCGGCCCGCACGGCCCACAGGGACACAGAGGTCCAGGCTCTGGTCACCAGCGGGGGGCCGGGTCCCTCCGGAGGGCTCTGACCCCGCCGACCGTGGGCACTGCTCTCTCCTGGTCTGTGCCCGCCGCCCCTCACCTCCTTGCCCTCCTTGTCCGGGGTGAGGGCGTGTCCTGCGACGGGGCATACCACCGGGCAGAGGGCGCTGCTCGTGCTCTTATGGCGGGAGTGGCCTTTGCGCGGCCCGGCCTTGGTGGGGCTCAGCAGCTGCGGGTGGAGCTCGCGGTTGGGGGAGGCCGGGGTGGACGTGATGACCAGTGTCTTCAAGGCTGTCACCTCCGCCTGCAGCATGTCGATCTGACCGGGACAGGATGGCCCAGGGTTGATGCCGCCGCCCACCAGCCCAGCTCAGGATGGCCGTCCCCAGCAGCATCCAGCACTTAACCCCACCCGTCACCTATTTTACAGATAGGGAAACTGAGGCTTGGAGAGGAGGCATGACCTGCCTGAGGTTACTCCACTCTGAGCTGTGTGTCCAGGAGCAAGGAACAGCCCAGGCCTCATGTCTTACAGTTGGGCAAGCAAACAGGTGCAGGGGAGCTACCTGCCCAGGCTCACGTGGCCAGGCTGGGGTCTCTGCTTTGCCAGGGGGCTGGGGGTGGGGAGAAGAAGTGAGGATGCCCACAGGATCTCCTGGCCCAAGCAGGGCCCTGGCGCACTAGGCTCCCATCCCAGCTGCTGCGTCTCTGCTATGTGATCTCAGACATCTCGGCCCCTGACCTCTCTGGGCCTCAGTTTACCCATCCCTGCCAACCCCACTAGGCCACGGCGAGGGTCCAATTGGGTACTGGAGGCCAGTGTCCCCTCACCTTGCCCCGCGCCTCCTTCAGCTGCTTTTCTGACGCCGCCTGCTTGGTGTTGGCTTCTCGCACCATCTTGTGGGCTTCCTGGGCAGAGGGGCAGAGGCTCTGCATGAGCGGGTGGGAGGGGACAGACGGACGGCCACCCAGCCCTGGCCTGAGCCCCCGCCGGCCGGAGCCTACCTCGAACAGGCTGGCGGTCAGCTCCTCCAGCTCCTGTTCCAGCTGCTCCCGCACCTTGGACAGCCGCTCACATTCCTCGTCCTTCAGCTTCAGTTCCTGGGGGGCGCAAAGTCGGCGGCTGTTAGCCCCATTGGGGGTCCCCAGGGGTCCCAAGCCTGGCACGGGACAGACCCAGGCCCACTGGACCAGGTTCACCGCCTGGGTCATCTGAGCTCATGAGCCTCGGGCTGGTCATGACGCATTTTCCACTTAGCTCACAGCATGAAATCGAAACCCCCACTGTCAGTCCTTTAGAGCTTGGAACGACTTTCCCAAGAAGTCAAGACTTTTAAAGGTGGTTTTAAAAATCACAAGAACGCGGCCTCTGCTTGTCTTCGCTTGCCGCGCCCCTGGCACTCGGTGGCCTTGAGAAAGCTTTGTCCCTCTGCCATCGGCAGCTCTCTGGGCACTCAGTGTGAGCCGAGGCTCTCCCGCCCCCTCTCCCGGCACCCCTGCCCTCGGCCCCCACCTTCTGGGCCTTGTGCAGCTCCTCCTTCAGGATCTCCGAGCCCTTCTCGCGGATCTCCATGGATGAGCTGCGCAGGCGGGACACGTCCAGGGGCGCGGCCGCCGGGCCCTCCTCGCCCTGGGCCTCCTCCCCAGTGGGGGTCTCCGCCAGGGCTCCTGGGGCCTCCCCACGGCCTTTGCAGGGGCTCAGGCTCTTCCAGGGGATGGCCGCGAGGGGCGGCGGGCGGCCCTCCTCCGGCTGGGGCTGGCTGCGAGTCAAACAAGAGTGTGGCAGTTTGATATTATTGATGAATTCCAAAAAGAAATATTGATTATGTTTGTAAACTGGTCTGTTCCTCTGGGCGTGACACCCTTTGATTGTATTAAATCCAGAGGTTTCACTTTTATTTGATGAAATTAAGATTAGGGCCTTGATTTGGCCACATCAGTTGAGTCCCCGCCCCCTTGGTGGGCAGAGACACAGAAAATGACACGGCAGAGGAGAGAGCTGAGTTTTGATGCTGGAGCCCTGCGGAGAGAGCCGAGCTGTTCCTCTGATAGTTTACAGCTGGCCTTGTGGAGAGAGCAGAGCAGCTGAGCCTGGAAAGAGACGAGTCCTGGAAAGAGAGACTAGCCCTATGCCAGCCTACAGCTGAGACAGGAAGAAGCTGGCCCCACAGAGCCTTAAGAGGGAGAAGGAAGGCTGAACCCTGGCAGACATCAGCAGCCATCCTGCTCCAACACGTGGCAACAGACTTTGGTGAGGGAAGTAGCTTACACTTCATGGCCTGGTAACTGTAAGCTTCTACCCCAAATAAATCCCCTTTATAAAAGCCAACAGATTTCTGGTACTTTGCATCAGCACCCCTTTGGCTGACTAATACAAAGGGCATCAGCAAATACAGGGTGGGGTCCGGAGACCTGGGGAGCTGAGCCCAGGGACCCACCCTGAGCAACACCCCTGCCCCCCTGGCCTCAGTTTCCCGATCTGTACAGTAGGAACACCACTGGCCATAACCCAGCTTGTCACAGGGGCAGAGTGGCAGAACTGGAGGTCTCTTGGGGACAAGGTCAGGATTCATTCATCTTTGTCAACCACCCCCCCAGAAGCCTAAGGCCTACTTTTGTGTTTGTCAACAAATACGGTAAATGCAGCAAAATTGAGAATCGGACTCTCTGGTTCTAATGTATAAAGTGGGGAGAATTTCAATGGTCCTATCTGAAAGGTCACTGAAGGGCTTGGAGATGAATGTAAAGCTCTGGCATTCACAAGTGGGAGCTGCCCTCCTTGACAGCTACTGCACATTGTATGCAAAGTACACCCCCTTCAGGGCAGGCTGGAGGGGTGGGGCCCAGGGACGAGGCAGGGCTGAGGCGGGCAGATTCTGCAAACAGCTCGGGCAAGGCAGACCCACTTCCTGGCCCCTGCAACTTGTGGGGATCCATCCTAGCTCTCCCACTGGCCTGCCGGGGGACCTCAGCCAAGCACCTCCCTCTCTGGGCCTTAGGACCCTCCACTCCCCAAATGTAAAGACTCTGGAGGGGGGGAACACCAGCCTCTGCCCTGCCCTCCCCCCTTCCCCCTTCTTCCCCTTCTCCCATCCTTCCTTCTCAGCAGACCCCGGAGAGGAAGGGGGAGGGGGAGGGCTCACTCAGCCGGCAGTGGTTTGTGCCAAGACAGCACCTCTGGACTTGCTCACTCAGCAAAAGCCGTTGGCTCCTGAGCCAGCAGCTTCTGAGCCGTCTCGGCTGATGGGGGGCAGGGGGGTGCTGAGCCTGGGCCGCTAACAGTGGGGGAAGTGTTGGGGGGCTGCTCAGAGAGGGCCGCACAAGAGGGAAGAGGGACGAGGCCAGGGGGTGGCGGGATTCAGGGCTGCTACCCCCCACCCCCCGGCCCCTCATTCTGCCCCTATCCCCATCCTCCTGATCCTACAACAGTCACCAAGCAGACCCCCGAGCCTCAGTTTGCCCCTTGGTAACACAAAGGGACTGGGGACCCCGGGGGGACGCCAGCAATGAGCCCATTCCCAAATCTCTTGGCTCCGCCAGCTGTCCGGCTGGGCCTGCCCTGGGCCCTGAGCATGGCCGCCAGGCTTCCCAGGCTGGGCCATCCAGCCACCCACAGCCAGACAGGACTCCTTCCTAATACCCTGGGGGGTTCTTGTTGGCAAGGGGTCCTGAGGTTTGAGGGGCTGTGGCAGCCCCCCAACAGTGCTGGGCTCGGGGCTGTGCCCAGGGGACTCACATTGTGCCAGACTCTACCCAGAGTGCTCTGCTCCTGCCAACTCACAACTCGCAACAACACTCGTGCTTCTGCCCACATCGCACAGATGAGGGGACTGAGGTCCAGGGAGGGGCAGGACTTGCCCAGGGCCACACAGCCGGTCAGGGGAGTGCTGGCGCTGGCGGCCAGGTCTTAGGCCCCTGCAGCCTCCCATGTGGCCACGGCAGAGCTGGGGGCTGGTGTGGGCTGGACGTGGACGGTGGAGTCGGCGCATCTCTCAGGATCAAGGGCTGCTGGGACCAGGAGACTCGGGAGGCTCCTCCTTGGCTGCAGCAGGGAAATCTGACCCAATTCCAGCCCCAACAGTCTTCTCAGCCTCTGCTCAGGCCCAGAAGCCATCTTCCCAGGAGGGAGGGCCTGGGACTGGGGGAGTCGTAGCTGAGAGCACAGGCCAGAGAGTCCTGCAAGCGCAGGTCCCATGCCAGTCCCTGACCTGGGGTGCACGTGAGCCCCTGGGAATGTTACTGTAATGATACTACCCGACCTGTAGGACGGGGTTAAAAACCTGCAGACAGCGCTGTCAGAATCAAATGAGAAGTCACTTTTAACACAGCGCCCGGTACGCAGTAGCGTTTAATACACAGCAACGCTTGGCAGAGACGCTCACCGTCCCTGCCAGGGATCCGGGTCCAGGCTCCGGGGAGGTGCACCCATCGGAAGCCAACAGTCCCTCAGAGCCCACCAGGTGGGCTACAGACTGCAAGAGAATGAACAAGAACTGCAAGCTGGGGTGGGGCAGCCCAGGGCGCGGGGCGGGATCCCAGGTATCCAGCACCCAGCCCCGATGCCTTTCCCCCGCAAAGGATCTCCCAGCCATGCCCCACCGCCCCTGCCCGGAACAAGGCTGCCTCCCACATGGACAGAGCTTCTTCCACCAGTGTGGTCTGGGCCGCTGGCCATAGCGAAAGCCTCTGGCTCCCCTTCTGGTCCCCAGAGCACGGGCTGGAGGTGTGGCCGGACAGTCCCCACCGTTTCCCCAGCAGCCCACAGCTGGGGGGATGGGGCTCTATTTCGCAGCCAACGGAAACAGTGGCCCATGGAGGCCTGAGCTGGAATCTCCCCGGCACCCTCGCCTCTCGCTCCCCCCACCACTGGAAAAGCTCAAAGTCCAAATCCTAATGCAGGAAGCGTGGGAGCAGCAGGACCACCCCACAGTCACCTGGGCCGGGGGCAGGAAAGGAAGAAGGGCCCACCCTGACCTTGGAGGGAACTGTGACTCTTCAGACCCTTCCCCTCCTCCCACCTCCGGGCTGAGGCCAGCTCCTGTGACGCAGGCATTTCAGGGGAAGGTGAGACCCCCGGTCCCTCATGTCCAGCCCAAGCCAGAATCCCCATCCTGCACACACCTCAGCCTCCCAGGCCAGGGGCCCAAACACCTGGGTTTGAACCATGAGGGGTGGGGGCTCGCTCCCTGGGCTGGCCCCTACCACTCCACTGTCCAGGTTCACAGCCATTCCCTCCAGAAATACAGTCCAGCGTCCAGGATGAGCTCTGGAGGCCAATGTCTCCTGGCCTGCTGGGAGGAGGTCTGCTCAGAGGCAGGAGAAAGTGCGAGTCAGGGTCAGAGGTTGAGGGGGCAGCCTGTGCCCCCATCCTGAAGCTGGCTCCCGCCACCTAGAGCCCCGGGGAAGCTCATACCGGAAAGGCCCCGCTGGGTCACTTCCCCAGGAAACACCGGACGGAGGGAAAAAGGCCGCTCCCGCCATCCTCACCCACCAGGCCTGCTACGAGGAGGGCCAGCAGGGCTTGTGTCCCCACCCACCAAATAGCAAAATGGGGACGACGCCCACACTCAATGGTTCCAACTCCTCAGTGACCCCCAACAGGCCAGGGCCCACTGCCCAGGTTTTCCCTATGGGGGTTCGGACCCTTCCCAGCCCCAGCCAGACCAGCTGGCTGCGAGATCTTTCTGCCCCTCCCCCCCCACCCACACACCAGTGCCCAGGATGACCCTATCGCGTCACCTCTGAGTTTCTTGATAAGCTAGGAAAGACCCAGGCCAGGGCAGCCCAGAAACCGGAGGAAGGAGAGGGCAGAGGGCATGCTGTGATGGTTCGCCTGAGCCCAGAGATGATGCAGCAGATCTCATCTGCAGAAACCCCGACCCCGGGCCCAGCTCAGGCTCCACACCCGCGGGTGGTCCGGGAAGGCCCTGAGGGACTGAGCCCTCAGGGCCCTCAGCAAAGTGACTGGAGTCTCAGGAAAGGCTTCCCGTCCAGGGTCTCGGGCTGCCCTGCAAGCCCAGCCAGGCCTGGTCCCCCGAGAGGGGCCGAGTGCTCGGCTCACAGCCCCCAAGTACGTCACGTCCCCAAGCTCTCACCACTCCAGCCCACCCCTCCTGATATCCACAGATGTCAGCGGGTGTGAGCCTCATGACAACGCTCCAGAGTGACGCTCTTGCCAGCCTGGCTGTAACGATGAGGGAGGTTCCCAGGGGGAGGGAGGGCTGGCAGGGACACCCAGCAGCAGAGCAGCAGGGCGGGATCTGAACCCAGAGCCCAGGCCCAGCACAGCATGTGACCTGTCACCCAGAGGAGTCTGCAGTAGGGCAAAGGGGAAAGGGGATGAATGGTGGTTTCAGAGAAGTGAGGCAGGATGCAGACGGCGCTTGAGGAAGTTTGGCACAGCACCCGCGTCGTCCGGGGGTGCGTCGGGGGGAGAGGGTCATGTCCAGGCTGCCGTACAAGCCACGGGGCCTGGGCCGGGAGGGGACACGCAGAGGCACAAGACTCCAAAGGGGGAATCGTGGTAAGACCAGGGGCTGGAGGGGGGCTAGAAAAAGTTAGTGATTAATTACGGTAATGAATTAAAGGCCAGGGCGAAGGAAAAGCAGCACAGTGGTACCCAGGGCAGGAATGAGGAACAGGGAGGGGGCTTTCAAGGGAGGGAGAGGGGGAGGTTGTGGCGTCTGGGAAGCGGCACATCCCGTAGGTGGTTGAGGAGGGAAACGCAGGAACTGGTGACGTTGTTGGGAGGCACCAGCCCGGAGGGATCAGCCACAGCCTGCGCCTGGTGAGGGGATGACAGAGGGGCTGAGGGCCAGAGGGGAAGGTTCCAGAAGCCTGGGACAGTGCCACCCGTCTGAACAGAAGCACGCCAGGGTAGCGTGCGGCGCAGAAGGGAGCGGGTGTCTCAAGCGTCACTGACGTTAGGCCCAGGGTGAGAGCCAATGAGCTCAGAGCAAGGAAGGGGCAGAGGGATGGGAGGGAGCCAGGGTGGGTCGGGACCACTCTGGGATGGGGAAGCAGGTGGGGAGGGGGTCAGCAGCAGCGACAGGTCCTCGTGGCCCACGGAGGAGGAGGGAGCAGGTGGAACAGCCCCAGTGTGGTAAGCTGGGAGGGCAGAGCACCTGGAGCAGGTGCACCTGGCCAGCTTCTCCAGACCACAGCCCCAGGCCTGCCGGGCATCCCGCTCCGTCTCCCCACCAGGAGCCAGCAGGCGGCCTGAGAGGTGGCAGCCTCCCACCTCTGCTGCTGCAGGGCCCACAGTGCAGGCCTCATGGCCACTCCCGGCTGCCTGCCTGTTTAGGCCCAGAAACATCCAGCACATAAACAGCGAGCACCTGGCAGGTACCATGCACCCCACCACCCGCATGACGACCCTGATGCCCGCGGCAACCTCGCCGGCTCCCTTCGCACCAATTTCGTTTTGGTTCCCGCTTCCCAAGGCCTGTTGGTCACAAACTCTGGGCAGATGCTGGGAGAATCTAGGACAAGCAGGACTCTAACGAGGCTCTGAGCCCAAATGTGCAGATTAAGGAACAGCAGGAAAGAGCGCTCCATCTGTTGTGGGGTGAGTAGGTAGTTAAATCATGGAGGGCTTCCAGGAGGAAGCAACAGCGAGGGTTTCCCAATCCCTTCCCCTCAAGGAGGCCTACCTGCCTGACCCATAACTTTCAGATGCTGTCTCAGAGCCTGGAGTCCCCTGTGACAGGCCTTACAGGTAGGAGCGCACAGATCTGGGCCCCTGCGTGTAGCCAAGGCCTAGGGCTGGTTAGTGACCTGCTCAAGATCACACAGTGGACAATGGCACCTGCAGCCCCAGATGTCCCCAGCACCCTGCCTCCTGCAAAGACACAAAGCTCATCACAGGAGGCTGGCGATGCCACACCTGGGCAGTCCGTCAGAGCCTGGCCCTCCCTAGCCCCATCTGTCAGGTGGGGAAACTGAGACCGAAGGGCTGCACCAATGCCATGTGGCCACCAAGTGGCAGAAAACCAGCCCAGAACCCAACCTCTGGCCTCTGCTAACAAGTGCCCAGCACCGTGTTAGATGCACAAGTCCCAAGATGCCGCCCTTCCCCCACCACCTTGGCGCGAGCTTGGCATCCTGTGAAATCGTGGGGGGTGGGAAGGGGTGCTTTCAAGTCAGACTGGATGCAGGACTCAGGGAACCCAAAGAAGAGGAGCCATCCGAGCTCCTGCAGGGTTCAAGCTGGGACTGGGGAGGGCCACTGATGTCACCCCCAGGGAGCAACTGGCCCCAGGACCTCATGTTTCAGAGCTCAGTCACCCAAAAGAGATCTCCAGGCTCATTTTACAGATGGGGAAGTCAAGCCCCAAGGACACCAATGACTTAGCCAGGGTCACCTCCTCCTAATCCCAGCCTCCTCCTAATCTAGGATGAACTGTTCCAAGTACATACCTGCCCAGAGCTGTCTTGAGCTACTGGGGGGGCAGGGGGTCACAAGAACAAGAAGCTTAGTCGGAGTTACCTGGGCAGGTGTGACCCGAGCACAGGCCCTCCCAGCTGCTGCTGGGGTCTGACTGAGCTGCACTGGGCCCCTGGGCCCTACACCTCCCAACACCCAGGTGAGGCCACAAAAATGCAGGGCTCCGATGGGTGCAGGGTCTCTGGGTGATGGCAATGGGTGGTGGTGAGGGTGGCACAGCACTGTGAGTGTGATTAATGCCACTGAAGGGTGTGCTTGGGAGGGGCTGGGATGGGACCTTTATGTTTTGTATGTTACCACAAATCTAAGCAGAGAGACTAAAGGGACAATGGCAATTAAATGCAATACATGATCCTAGAATGGATGGAAGAGGAGGAGGAAATGCCCAGAAGGACGTTGTTGGGACAACTGAAAAAACTGGAATACAAACTGTAAGCTTTATATCAGGGGTAAACTGCTTGAACTTGTTGACTATAACTAAGTGGGACTCAAGTGTGGCAGCGTGTTTCATCCACGAGGTCCTGGGGATACGGCAGGCAGGCTGGCCTGGGGACTCCTCCCGGGCCTGGTATGTCTTTGACCCTGTCCTCAAAGTGACATCCATCTACTGGCCAGCGCCGGCCTTGTCTGTCTTCTTGGGTCTCGATGCCTCCAGGGAAGAACATGGCCTGAATAACTCTCCACCCCACAACCAGCTCCTTTCATCCAAAAGCCCAGAGAAGTGAGGCCACACCCTCAAGGTCACACAGCAACTCAGTGGGTCCACCCAACACAAGGGCTCACAAGCTCCCGCCAGCTCCGGCGG
Organism: Cabassous unicinctus; assembly: GCA_029593785.1. Lineage (NCBI taxonomy): Eukaryota > Metazoa > Chordata > Mammalia > Cingulata > Chlamyphoridae > Cabassous > Cabassous unicinctus. The sequence continues at coordinate 10,971 of JAQZBX010031046.1, forward strand.
CTCCTCAAACACATTTAACCCTGGGCAGGCCTGCCCTAACCTCCCCAGGCACCAGGAACCTGCCTCAACCTCTCTCCCCAGCTCAGCCTCCTCCCCAGGGGTGCAATTCCAAGGCACAAGCTGCTGTGCTTCAAACCTCTCCCTTTGAGGGGCTCCCTCACCACTTCTCAGCTCCTCCAGGAGCCCACTCTCTCAGCACCCCTCTGCCCGGGACGACACCCCACTGCTCCCCGGATGTCTCGGTTCAAGCTTTTCCCCAGGTGCCATCGAAAGAAGTGAATCCAGCCTGTACCCGAAAACTCCTCTCCGGCCCGCTCGCCCCCCGGGGAGCCTGCTCTCACTCCTGGGCTGTGGCTGCGGAAGGGCCCTGGCCTAGGGACCACCCATCTGACCTACTTCTTGATGAAATACTCTCCACTCCCACTCAGGCCACATCGCCTCCGAGACCTGGTCTTCCCTGGAGGGAGGAGGAAGCGTGTGTGCCTTTCTGCACATACGGGGCAGGGGTCCCACACCAGGCCCACCAAAAGCTGGGGCCCCCTGGAGAATCCATGGCTGAACAGACACGGACAACTGGGGCCCTGTGCTGCCCGCTCCCGACCCCGGGGAGGTGCGCCCCACGCCTCTGCGCCCTGCCTGCTGCAGGGGCCCCAGGGAGGAGGGCCTGCCATGCACTTGCCGGCCACCGCGGCAGACCCGCGCCCCTTCCCCTACTGCACTTATTTCCCAGGGTTCCTCCAGCCTGGGAGTCCCTCCTCTAGATGTGTACCCCAGACTTACTCTAGCGGGCACCCCGCGCCCCCCTCTCACTTGCACTCCTGATGAGACAGGAGATGCTGGCGCTGTCACCCCGCTTCGGCCTGCTGCCTCATGCTCACAATCCCCCCGCCCCACAGGAGAGCCCCTGTCCCTCCCCGCGGAGTGTCCTTCCATCTCCCTGGCTGCCCGTCTGCTCGCCGGTCCTCGTGCTTTCACGCGCCCCTCCTCTCAGGCAGGTCGGGGGGCGCAGACACCGCGGGGGCCCCCATGCTCCCGGCCCCGACCCAGCGGGGGCCCCCGAGCGCGCGCTGTCCTACCCGCTCCACATCGCGGCGCCTCGAGGCGCCCGGGCGTCCTTTCCCCGCGCCGCCGCCGCAGCCGCGTCCTCGCCGCGCCGCCCCGCGCCGCGTCCCCGCCGGCCGCCGCCTCTGCTCGCGCCGGCCCGGCAGCCCCGCCGCCGGCCAGTCCCGCCCGCAGCCCGTCCGCCTGGGCCGCCCCGCTCCCCGCCCCGGCCCCCGGCCCTCGGCGGGTCACGTGGCCCTAGGGGGCGGCCCGAGGACACGTGCCCGGCCCCGCCCCTCCGCCGGGCAGATGCGGGGAGCTCACGCGCGCGGCCCAGCACCAGCCCCTCTCGGGCTCCCGGCCCCCGGGGACAGTGGGAGGACCCGGGGTAGGGCGAGGAACCCGGCCCGGTCGTCTCGCGGCCAGCGCTGCTGTCAGACTCTCAAAGCTGACTCCTCTCCTCTCACTCTCCACCCCAGCCGTGAGAAGCACCGCTGGGCCACCCCTGCTCAAGAACCTGCTATGGCTCCCGGACCCTCAACTCGCCAATCCTCACACGGATTGTCACTCAAGGCCAGCAGACTCTTTCCCACCCCTTCTCCCGGTCCTCCTGACACTCCTTCCCTGGGCTGCCTGCTCTGTGATTGCTCCTGGCAACACCCTTCCTGGGGGGGGTGGGGGGCAGACCCCAAAACAAGTTTTCTCCTTCCTACCTTCTGAGTGTTTATGCCGAGAGGACCCCTTTGCCCCAAACCTCCTCCCCCAGCCTCTCCCCACAGGGACCGCCTTTCCTGCCCTTCAACACATCCTGCCCACTCCTGCCTTTGCCCACCACCTACCCTCTAGAATGCAACACACTCACAGCTGTCTGGTCCCGTGTGCTCTACAACACCTTTCCCTGAATCCCAGGCCATTGGTCTACCTGTCCCCCAGTCCTTCTGTCCCACTTCCCTGAGCTCTGACCAACTGGCCTCACATTCATTCTGGATCCAGTTAGAGCACAAGCCCTCTTCTCTCCCGCCAGGAACCACGGCCCCCACTCTCCCTCCCTTACCTCCCCTTCCAGATGCCACCAGCGCTCCAGGCCCTCCTCTTCCAGGCCCACAGACACTGGTTCCCCAGCTTGAATTTGTCTAGTCTCCCTTTGGGGACACATTTCGTTCATTCTTTTTTTTTTTAATTTTATTTTATTTTTTTAAGATTTCTTTTATTTACCCTTCTCCCCCCACCCACCCCCACCCCGTTGTCTGCACTCACTGTCTGCTCTTCTATCTGTTCATTGTGTGCTTGTCTTCTTTTTTTAGGAGGCACTGGGAACTGAATCTGGGACCTCCCATGTTGAAGGGAAGCGCCCAATGGCTTGAGCCACCTCCACTCCTGCTTCTTGTGTCTCTCCTTGTGTTTTCTTGTTGTGTCTCTTTGTTGCATCATCTTGTTGCGGCAGCTCACCGTGCCAGCCCGTCGCGTCAGCTCGCTGTCTTGCTTGTCTTCTTTAGGAGGCACCGGGAACCAAACCTGGGACCTCCCATGCGGTAGGTGAGTGTCCAACTGCTTGAGCCACATCCACTTCCCTCATTCTTTCAATCACCACTTCCTGAGCACAAACTAGGGACTGCGCAAGGTCTCTCTGGGGACCCAGAGAGAGGGCTGAGGGACAACACTCTCAAGGACCCCCACTTCCAGGGCCACTGTTTGCCTAGGGCACACCTTGACAACTGAATGGTGACTTTGTTCAAAATAGAAAACGGTGACCTTTCCCCACATAGGCGCAGCCCATGCCAGGGTATAGGACTTGAGGAGTGGAGGACAGACTGCATTTCAGGCCTTGCTCGCTCCTTCCCTTGTGCAGTGAACAACCTGGGCAGCCTTCCAGAGTATACCTTCTGACTTCCCAGAATCATTCAGGCCAGATCTTCCATGCCCTTCACTCTACAGCGCAATTGTTTTCATGACTGTGGCTTCCTGACGGCTCCTTCTCAGCTCTGTGTTCTCCCAAAACAAGTGTCAACATATGTTTGTAGACTTAAATCCTTCACCAAGTATGTCCTGAGCAACCGCCGAGTTCCTGCCTCTTGCTCTGAATAATCTTCAGGGGAAGGGGAGAAGGCGAGAAAGACCCCTTGCCCACTATCTTCACACGCCCGGGTGGGAGATAAGGCCTGGTCCAAGTTATGGTAGCCCAGACCATGGGAGATAAGGACTGGAGGAGGCGTCAGCTCAGGCCTATGGCCCAGAGAAAGAGTCTTCAGCCCCCGGGAGGGCTGGTGGGCTGGGGGAGGTCCTTGAGTGAGGTCTCAAAGGACAAGTGTGGGGTCACAACTCCGGGAATAGAGCGGTGACACTCCAAGTACCAAGCACAAATACGCTGTCATCTCTGCACCCAGTTACCATAGCCTCCCAAGCCTACCGGCTCCTCCCAGCAGCCCAGAAAGCCCCACTCCTCAGCTGAAGACGATGGGCTCAGAGAGGTTAAGGAACCTGCCTGATGTCACACAGCCAGGGGTAGTGGGCCTGAGACCCCTTATACCAGTTTTCCCGAAAAGACAACCCAGAAACCAACATGCATCCCAGCAACAGGAGGTTACTGAGCACCTCCTAGGTGCCTGGCTGGGGAGGTGGGAAGGTAGAAGTAAAGGAGTATCCTCTGCCATGAGCCGTTGTCTCCCTAACCAGCCCTCAGTCCCCAACCCAGCCTGGCAGCCTTGGCCACAGCCCCTTGGCTGGAGGCAGACGAAGAGCTGGAGCCAGCCAGCCTGGAGGACCCAGGCCTGATTCTGGACTTAGGTTTGTTTTCAGCAAACTGTGTGGCCCAGGACAAGTATCTTGCCTTCTCTGAGCCTCAGCCTACACCTCTGTACAACCAAGTTGAACAAGACTATCAGAGCCACCCCCGGCGCTAACCTTGTAGGAGGCTCCTGCAATTCCTAATAGTTCTATGCCCGTCTCCGTCCAGAGCCCACTTCCCGACCTCCCCGCCCCCACAGGCCTGCAGAATGGCGAGATCCCCTCCCCTCCGCATCCCAGGTCCCTGGCTCACCTGTCTGTGTCCCAGGGCTCCTCTCCCAAGTTCCCCTCCAGTGCAGGGCCTCGGCCCAGTGGGGCATAGCAGACAGTCCCTGAGCTCATGGCCAGGAACATGGGGCATGACCCTCGGGCAGGGCACCCAGTGGGCTCCTCTAGTGCGTCCATGCCCAGGAGACCAGACCGCGGGTCCCTCTGGAGACAGCCAGGCAGGCAGGTGACGGGAGCGTTCTCCCTGCCCCCACGCTGAACCACACACTAACCTTTGCTATCTCCGAGGAGCAGCGGCCTGTGAGGGAGGCACCTCCCAGACAGGCTTCTATCTCCTTAAACCCCGTAATTATTAACTCCCGTGGCTCAGCAGGCAGCAGAAGACGCTGGGGGCCTCCTGCCGGGGCTCTGGGCCAGGGAAGGTAAGACACCTCAAGGGGAGGGAGGAGGCTTTCCACGACATGCCCGAGGCCCCAGGCTTCAACCAGGCCCGCCCAGGTTGGCATGCTGGAAGGAGCCTGTCCAGCCCCGGCCCTATCACTAGCAGCCCATGTGGGTTTCGCCCCTCTGGGCCTCAGTATCCCCTTAAAATTTTTAGCCACCAACAGAAAGGGAGGCCCAGGGTAGCAGCTGAAAACACAGGCCTGGTCAGAGGGGCTAGATTCAAGCCCCACTTCCAGCCTGTGAACCTTTGGGCACGTTAGCTTCTCTGTGCCTGTTTCTTGTCCTCTAACACACACCAGACCAGCTGCCATTGCCCAGACATGCCCGCCATACTCTTTTTTCCCACACTATCCTCTCTATCTGCAGCCTTCACCTGCTGACGAATTTCTCTTTTCTCACACCTTCTCCTCCAGGAAGCCTTCCTGGATGGATTGCTTCCTTCCCCTACAGGCGCCACACTGGAGCTCTCAGACACATGGTCAGCTGCACCAAACAGTTGGGCACTCACACACAAACTGAGTGACCCTGTGGCAGAGGCTGGGCTGCCTTCATCACCGAATCCTTCTCAGTGTCCACTTGCCTGGCACGCGGTCAGCCTTGATCCACCCACGGAATGTGCCAGTCCATCTCATTAGCGCTGAGTTCCAATCCTAGTTCTGCCAGTCCCTGGCTGTGTGGCCTTGGGCAAGTTACTTAACCTCTCTGGGATTTAGTTCCCTCATCTATAAAACGGGGACAACTGTCTCCTGTGAGGTTGTGAAGGTCAAAGAAGATAATGTTTGCAGAGTGTCTGCCACAGTCTAGACTGAAATGAGAGTGTCCTACTCCCTTCTCCTGTGCCTTCCCTCGCCTTTCCCATCATCCTCTGAGTCCGGCTGCTGCGCAGAAGCTGCCAGTTCTGACCCGCGGTCACACCCTGGCTGGGGATAACAATATCTCCCACTCGGGCTTCGAAGCTCTCTCGGCCTAATGCAAACCAGATGCTGGCTTCCCTTTCCTGGCAGTGAATTTTCCATGGCCTGCTCCCACCCCCTTCCTGTTTTTGCTCCTCGCTGAACCCCCTACTAATCCTCCTGTGCCCCCACCTTCCTCTGTGGGGCAACCTCTGGGCCCACCTGGAAACAATTAATGGAAAACAGGATGTGTGAAAAGGGGGGTCTCCCTATTACCCCGCCATGGCAGGAGGGAAAGGGACTCAGCCTGGCTAGGGGCAAAGCTGGTGGGAGTCGGTCCCTTCTTCCTGCCAAGCCCCGGCCAGCCCCTCAGAGGGAAACCGAGTCAGAGCCGCTCCAGGGACTCTTTGGGAAAACTTGCTACTTCCTGGACCTTTAGACAGCTGACCGGATGGGAGCTGTGAAGACTTGCCCTTGGCTGTGACCGCTTAGAAAAATCAGAATCGCAAGAGGCTCAACCCACTCCTGTTGCCGACGAGGAAAACCAGGCTTGGGGACCTGTCCAGGGTCGCCCAGGGAGTGGGGGCCAAGAGGCGGCCAGGTCTGGGACTGTTTGCCAGTAAGAGCTGCTGCCCGAAGCCGCCTCCCGGCTTGCTACGTCAGCGTCGGTGCTCCCCCTCTCCCGGCCCCCACCCCTCCCCGCCGTGGAGCACTGAGCCCAGTGCCCAGGGGAGGCGCTCAGGGCCGCCTGCCAGCCTGCCCGCTGCTCAGCCACCTCTCGGCAGCCGTGCCCACCTGGCTGGGCAAGCCCTGAGACAGGTAGATGCTCCCCGCAGGAGCCAGGCACGCAGGGGGGAGGCCTTGGGCAAGTGCCGGGAGGCAGGGAGCTCTTCCTCTGGGGTGTACTGCAGCCCTGGAGAGCCCCCTCAGGGCAGCCAGGAGCTGGCCCTCGGGGTGAGGACTCCCCCATTTCCATGGAAACAACAGCCCGAGGGCTCCCTGACAGATGGGCTCTGGCTGCCCTGCCCTCCACCAGCTGTGCGGAATATTTGGACAACTGGATGGAATGTTTTGCAGTGAGAGTTCTCCCTGGATCTCTGAGCTCATATTTCAAGAGGGAGGGAGGAGAGGATGCTGGCTCCAGGGAGAGGGGAAAGAGGCTCCGGAGGTCAAACCTGGGCCTGGGCACCTCCCACCCCCTTCCCCAGGCCTGGCAAGACCACTGGCTGCCCAGCCCCACCTTGGTGGAGAGCTGGAGTCAGGCCCAGGTCCCCTTGGGGAAGGGCAGGACAGGGAGGAGGCAGCCAAATGGTGTCAGAGGTTGAGTCAGACCAACCTGGTGAAGTCAGGCCGCCGGGACTGTCTGGGCTTCGGGAGGGGCCCGGCCCAAGAGAGAACTTGGAGACTGCCAAGGCCCACCTCCCACCACCCCCGTCTTAGAGAGGGCAACTGGGGTCCAGAAGGGGCAGGCACACGCCCCGGGTGACGCAGCATGCCGGGCATAAAACAGGCTCGAATCCCCTTTCTAAGCTTGCTCTTCTCACTGTCCAGTCCCTACCCTCATCCCCCACCCCAAAGACACACACAAACACCCCAGCCAGTGACTCCTTATCCTTGCCCTTCCCAAACAACACGGGCCAAAGAACCTCCTGCAGTGGCAGAGAATACGCTTCCGAGGGAGGACAGTAACCTACTTACGGGCAAAGGAGTAGAGGCTCTGAGAGCCAGGAGTCCTGTACCCTACCCTGCTTGGGGTCAGAGCTCCCCCAGAATCCCCACCACAGCTGCCCAGGCCTCCTGGAGCCCCTCGAGGAAACCTCGTCTCTGGTACAAGTACTAAACTCTACTATATGGAAGATTGCTTGAGCCTCAGTTTACCCACATTAAAATTAGGATTATCCTTGCGCCACTTGACTCATCATCATATTGTGGGGTGCTAGTGGAGAGAGACAGGAGCTGGTGAACCCCTTTGGAGATTTGCTCAAATATTTCCTAGCAGCTAAGCCACTGGAGCTCAGATGAAGAGGATGGGAAGGGGGGATTCCTCTGGGACCAAATAGGTGTGAGAGACTCACCAAAGTGCCTGGGGGCCAGGACTGGATTTCTAGAGGAGGAACCTGTTTGCCCACTCCCCTCTCCCCAACAGGAAAGCTCAGCCATCTAATGGAATTCCAGAACTGGCCAAGCCTTCAGGGATAGACAGGACTGGTGGAGGAGGCTGTGACCCCCGGGACAGCTGGTAGCTTCCTTCCAAAATTGTGGAATGCAGGGTGGAGCGGGGCGGTGTTAGGATCTCTACACATGTCATCTGACCTGCAGTCACGGTGGTTTGTGACTTGGTTCACTCTTGCAGCCGCTAAGCGCGGTCCTTCATTGCTCTCTATTCCCATTTTAAAGAAGAGGGAACAGAGGCTTGGAGAGGTTAAAGGATTTGGCCAACAATTGACAGATGAAGGAACTAGGATTTTAATCCAGGCTTCCCTTGTTCTTATCCCTCCACCATTCACCTTTTCGGGAGGAAGGGGAAAAAGGAGGCTTTTTAGAGAAAGTAGGGCTTGAAGAATAGGAAAGATTTAAATACATAGAAATAGAGAAAGGGCAGAGGAACCAGCAGGAACGAAGGCCTGGAGGTGGGGAAGACCAGGGCTCTGCGGAGATATGCAAATCATTCACTTTTGGCTGGAGATCAGGCTGAGTTGGGGGATAGTAAAGAAAAGGCTAGAAAGGCAGGTTCAGGTTGGATCAAGAAAAACCTTGAAGGCCAAGCTAGAGAATTTGGACTTTATTCTGGGGGCTCCAGGGAGGCCGTTAAACATTTTTGAGCAGGAGACTGGCATGATCAGAGCCCTGCTTTGGGAAGATTAAGTTGACAGCAGTGTGCATAGAAAATAGAGGTGAACACTTATCAAATATCCAGAGAGGGAAAGGCTGTCTAAACTTAGAAGCATCTGAGGAGATCTTAACAGAAAAGATCAATATATCTGTCTCCCTTCAACTTCTAAACTTCTTTATGTTCCCTTCCCCGCAAATAACAAAAATTAAAAGGCAAATAACCTGGAGGAAGTATTTCCAGAAAATAGCAAAGTGTTAACACCGTTAACATATGATGACTTCACAAAAATTAATAAGAAAAACATCAGAAGTCCAGTAGAGGCGTTTATTCATTCAACAAATATATAATGAGACCCTTCTAAGTGCTGATGATATATTAATGAACAAGACAGACAAAATTTCTGTACTAATGAAGTATACAGTTTGGGAAGAGTACATTGGGGGGACTCAGATATCTAATTACAACACTGTGTGCCAGGTGCAAGCATGAGAGAAACACGGGGCTCTCTGGAAGCACGCTGAGGAACTCCTAACTTAGGTCTGCAGGATTCCCACTGGTTAATATGGAGGAATGAGCTCAAAATCAGAGATCAGAGAGGCACGGGAGGCCTAGACATTCTGAGTGAGAATCCACAGGAACAACAGATTTAGAGGCGATAGGACTCCAGATGCTGGGGCTTAGCAAACACAATATGAAAGGTTATGTATGAACTAAGATGACTAAACAACAAGAATTATTAAGGAGAACCAAGTAGATTTTCAAAAGGAACAAATGAAACTTCCAGAGAAAAGCAGTGGCTCACATTTTGAGTAGCAATGATACAGACCATATTCGTAGACCGCAACTCCAATTAAGTTAGAATTCATTATTAAAAAGATAAATTAATTTGGAAACTTAAAAACATACTCCTAAATTGTGCACAGGTAAAGAAAAAAACTATAATGGAATTAAAAATATTTAGAACTTGTTATGGGTTGAATTGTGACCCCAGAAAAGATATGTTGAATTCCTAATCCCCAGTGCCTCAGAATGCGACCCTACAGGGTCATAATAGATGGAATTAGGCAAGTTAAAATGAGGTCATAATGGAGTGGAGTGGACCCTTCATTCAATAGGACTGATATCCTTACAGGAAGGGAATCTTCAGGATGATAGCAAGGGTGGATCCTGGGATTCTGTGTAGGCAGAGGACAACCAGTCCAGAATGCAGCAGAAGATCAAGAGCCCGGCACATTATGGGATGTTATCAGCATACTTTCCACTACTGTGCCACCATTTTTTTAGGAGGTACTGGGGATTGAACCCAGGACCCTGCACATGGGAAGCAGGTGCTCAACCACGTGAGCTACTGCTGCTCCCTGTGCCACCATTTTGAACAATCTCTGCCTCAGTCTTCATATCACCTTTTCCTCATTTGTGTCAAGTCTTCCTCTTATAAAGATACATGTGTTTGCATTTAGGGCCAACTCTGATCATCTAAAATAATGTCTTCATCTCAAGACCCTTACCTTAATCACGTCACAAGTATACTGTTTCCACATAAGGCAACATTTACAGGTTCCACGGATTAGGACCTGATATCTTAGTGGGGGGAAGTGGGATATTTTCAACTTGCAGAGTCTGCCCTGACCCCAAAAGACTCACATCTGTCCCACATGCAAAATACATTGATCCCCAAAGGTCTCATCCCATTCCAGCATCAAGTCAAGTCCCAGAGATAATTGAAATATCAGCAGCTTAAAATCCAAAATCTCATCATCTAAATCATGTAACTCAGGTATGGCTGGGTATGATCCATTCTGGAGCAAGATTCCACTCCATCTCCAGGCCTGTGAAACCAGAAAACAAGTTATCTGTTCCTGAAATACAATGGTGGGGCAGACATAGTATAACAGTTATAGACATTCCCATTCTAGGTGGGAGAAAGAGGTCACTAGGTTTCAAGGCTTAGGAATAATCTTGCTCAGCCTGAAGCTCCAGCCTCTGGATCTAAGACTCCATCACAGTTCTGCCTTCGAACTTGAAAGGTAGCACGTGTTTGCAGCTGAGTAGTCACTGTCTGTAGAATTTTAGGAGTTCAACAGCCTTCCTTCATTTCATTCTTTGTCCCTTTCAGTCCCAGCTCGTGTTTCTCCTTACATAACATTTATCAAAAACCTGTGGGTCTCCTGTGTATGTCGCAGTGATTCATGCCATCAGACAAGAGGGTCCTCCACAGGCCATTGCTGGGTGATCCTGTCTCTATTCCCGCCTTCTGCTGCAATGGCTGAGCAGGTCCATAAGGCACACACCTAATCGCTTCGGCACTAACAAAGGCTTTCCAGCCATACCTTTGATCTTTTCTTCAGTGCATCCTTTCCTAACTGTGAATCTCCTCATTTTAGCACCTTTTGCAGTTCGTGTGGGCTGAGAATTTCTTAAATCATCAAGTGCTGGTTCCTTTGCGCTTAACAGGTCTTTCCTCGAGTTCTCTTTCCTCTTGGATTTTACTATAAGCACTGTGGCAGTTTGAGATTATTTCATGAATCCCAAAAAGAGAAAGATTATGTTTGTAAACTAATCTGTTCCTCTGGGTGTGATACCCTTTGATTGCATTAATTTAGTTGAGGGACCTTTGATTAGATTACTTGATAAGATCACTTCGGGGCTTTGGACTGGACTACATGAGTGAGGCGTGACTCAGGTTGAGTGCCCACCCCCTTGCTGGGTCTGATATAAATGGACTCACATGAAAAGAGACAGGAAAAAGGGAACTGCCATATTTGATCCTGCTGTGTAAGAGAGAGGATCGCTTAAGCATGAAGCCCCAAGAGGCTGGGCCCACAGGGCAGCTCAGGAGGAGACCAGGCCTTTTATATGCCTGATAGCTCACAGCTGAACTTGAGAAGAGAGTGGAAGAGCTGAGACTGATACAGGAAGCCCTAAGAGACAAGCCCTAGGCCAGCTTGCCACTGAAATTGGGAAGTAGGTGAAACAGCTGAGCCTGAGAGAGCAGGCTTGAAGGGGAAGGAGAAGCCAGGCAAAGAACACCCGCCATCTTGCTTCAACACGTGGCAGCTGACTTTGGTGAGAAAGCACCTCTTATGGTACCATGAGTTGGACTTTTCACAGTCTTGGAACTGTGAGCTTTTACCCCCAATAAATACCCTTTATAAAAGCCAACAAGGAGGGAGCAGATGTGACTCAAGTGGTTGAGCTCCCGCCTCCCACATGGGAGGTCCTGGGTTTGGTCCCTAGTACCTTCTGAAAACAAAAACAAAAATAAACAACAAGCAAAAAAAATGAGAAAACCTACTCAGGGAAGCTGATGTGGCATTACAAGATCCCAGATTTAAACCCTGGCCCCTGGTACCTCAAAAAAAAAAAGTGAACAAGGGGAGTGGGTGTAGCTCACTGGTTTGAGCGCCTGCTTCCCATGTGTGGCAGTTTGATATTATTGATGAATTCCAAAAAGAAATATTGATTATTTTTGTAAACTGGTTTGTTCCTATGGGCATGATACCCTTTGACTGTATTAAATTCAGAGGTTTCACTTTTACTTGATTAAATTAAGATTAGGGCTTTGATTTGGCCATGTCAGTAGGATGTTGAGTCCCCACCCCCTTGGTGGGCGGAGACTCACAGAAAACCACACCGCAGAGGAGAGAGCTTAGTTTTTCACACTGGAGCCCCAGGGAGAGGGCTGAGCTGTTCACATGATAGTTTACAGCTGGCCTTGTGGAGAGAGCAGAGCAGCTGAGCCCGGAAAGAGACGAGACCCGGGAACAGAGATGAACCTTATGCCAGCCTACAGCTGAGATCGGAAGAATCTGGGACCATGGAGCCTTAAGAGGAAGAGGAAGGCTGAACCCTCACAGAGACAGCAGCCATCCTGCTCCAACACATGGCAACAGACTTTGATGAGGGAAGTAACTTACTCTTCATGGCCTTGTGACCATAAACTTCTACCCCAAATAAATACCCTTTATAAAAGCCAACAGATTTCTGGTACTTTGCATCAGCACCCCTTTGGCTGACTAATACACCATGTATGAGGTCCCAGGTTCAACCCCCGGATCTCCTAGGGAAAAAAAAAAAAGCTAACTCATTTCTGCTATTTTGCATTGGCAGCCCTTTGGCAAACTAAAACAAGCAGCAAGACGAATCAAGGCCTCATCTTCAACACTTTGCTTAGAAGTGTCCTCAGCTAAATATCTACGCTCACCACTTAACAGCTTCTGCTTTCTTCACAACTGTGCCACCTAATTTGGCTAGGCTTTCTGCCACTATATAGCAAGGACCTCCTTTCCTCCAATTCCCAACAATATTGTCCTCACGTCCTCGTGAGCCCTCACTGGCAGAGTCTTTAACACCCAGATTTCTACCAACCGCCTGTTCAGGGAAATCTCAGCTTTTTCTATCAGGCTTGTCAAAATTCTCCCAGCCTCTACCCATTACCCAATTCCAAAGCCAATTCCACATTTTTAAGTATTTGTTACAGCAGTACCCCACTCTTTCTTTTTTTTTTTTCTATTAGAGAAGTTGTAGGTTTAGAGAAAAATCATGCATAAAATGCAGTTTCCGTATACCAGCCTATTATTAACACCTTGCATTACTGTAGTACATTTGTTACAATTCATGAAAGAACATTTCTATAATTGTAGTATTAACTATAGTCCATCATTTACAGTAGGGTTCACTGTTTGTGATGTACAGTCTTATGTTGTTTTTTATTCTAGTAACATATACAACCTAAAATTTCCCCCATTTAACCATATTTAGATATGTATTTCAGTGCTATTAATTTACATCCACAATGTTGAGCACCCCAGTCTTTTTTTTTTTTAAGAGGTACCAGGGATTGAACCCAGGACCTCATCATACATGAAGCAGGTGCTCAACTAACGAGAGTTGTTTTTTTTCATTTGTTTGTTTGATTGACTCAGGAGGTACTGGGGATCGAACCTGGGACCTTGTACATGGGAAGCAGGCACTCAACCACTTGAGTTACATCCACTCCCCAGCACCCCACTCTTGATGCCAAAATATGTATTCGCTTCTGTGATAGGCTGAATTGTGCACACTTTTTCTTCATCTTCATTGCTTCCCTGTGAGTGTGGACCCATTGTAAATCGGACCTTTTGAGTGAAGGTGTGGAGAACCGAGCAGGACGGGGTTTAGTCCATATTGCTGGAGAGGCCTTATAAAGAGAACCTGGAAGTCACAGAAGCCAGAAAGAGAGGACATCGCTGGGTGACGGAGGCCGAGCTCAAGCCAAGGGCCCCCAGGGCCTGCCAGCAGCCAGCACCAGAGCACAGCCGTCTTCAGGGGAAAAAAACAAGCCCCCCACATATCTTGATTTTGGACTTCTAGCCTCGAAACTTGAGCCAATAAATTCCCATTATTGAAGGCAACCCATTGTGTGCTATTTGTGATCGTGGTTTAGACAGACTGAGACAGATAGCTGTGGGTGCTGTAAGGAATTAGCACAAACGGAGTGGCTTAAGACAACGGGAGTTTATTTCCTTACCATTCTGGAGGCCAGAAGGCTGAAACCAGTATCACTGCCCCAAATAGACCTGTCATCGGGGCCGCCCTCCCTCTGGAGGCTCTAGAGAGAGCCCACCCCTTGCCTCTGCTAGTGTCTACTGGCTGCTGGCATCACTCTAGCCTCCACCTCCGTCTTCACCCGACCTTTTCCTCTTTGTCTCTGCCAAATCTCCTCTCATAAGCATTCATGTGGTTGTCTTTAGGGCCAACCCTGATAATCCAAAATAATCTTCCCATCTCAAGATCCTTACTTTAGTCACAACTCAAGGACCATGCTTCCGTCTATGGAACATTTACAGGTTCCTGAGTTCAGGACTTGATGTGTTTGGGAGGCATCTTTCAGACCATGGTTACGTTCATACAATGCAATATTATCCAGCAGGAAAAACGGATGAACTGCAGCTCCACACGGCACAGATGACTCTTAGAGGCATAATGTTGATGGACATGAAAAGTGCCCCAGGAGACTATGTATTTTACTATCTAACATTCTTTTCTGCTCTCTTTTTATTGACTTATGTGTCTCGTGTTCGTCTCCCCTTCTAAAACGCGAGCTCCAGAGGAGCAGGGCCTCGTTTTGTATGGTTCACCCAGAGCCTGGAAGAGTGACCGCAAGGTAAACATCTGTCAAACAAACCCTTAAAGTGGATATTTATGAAGACTAATATGGGTAAGGTAGAAAATCTTGTGGTATGACATTACATTGTTTAAAAAACAGAATGTTAAATTGTATATACTGAATAATTATTTTTATGTCAAATACTTCTATGCAAACAAAAGAAAAGGACTGGGGTGCCACCGAAAAGGTGGGAGAAGGGAACTCCAAAAGTCCATGCCTCCACAAAAGCAGCTGATAAACGGACAAAATTGTCAGAATCGACCTTCTCAGACCTTGGGAAATGAGTCAAAAGTTTACAGAAACCATTCAAATACTTAATCAGAAAAAAAAAATGACTCTTAGTAAGAGAGTTTTGTGGCATTTTAATTTACTCTGGTGTCACCCCATGCTTCTTATCTCATCAGTAGCCTTGAAGACCTTCCCAGAATCTGTTCCTAGTATCAAAGGGAGCTGAGTGGACCTTATTCTTACAGAATTGTGGTTGCTTGTTTGACCTGTCTGGTGGCTCCCTGAGGGTCCACCTCAAAGGGCTTGACCTTATTTTGACTAACTCAGAACTCTCCTGGGTCTGAGGCGCCTACTCAGGGGGCATTTGTCAAAAACATTTAAAGCCAATGTATTAGCCGCTGCCACCTGGGGCAAAGGACAACAGCTGGGGCATACAGTAGACAAACTGGAAAGCTTAGGAGGAAAGGCTGGGGCATGAGAAGCTTTGAAAACTTCCCACGTATTCCTGGGAATCTGGAAGTCCATGCACATGCACAGGGCTGGGTACATGCTCAGAAAAGACCTGAGAAGACCCAAACGCTCACCTCCGGATGACCTTCAGACTGTGCAGGCAAGCAAAAAGAGAAGACTAGAGCAGATTATACACTCCCTGGCTGCGCACTGAAGACACCCCAGCACACACTGAGTCCATCTGCAAAGACCGCTGCCGCCGCTGCTGTTCCAGGCATTCAAGGGAGTCTCTTTTGAATCACTAGCTGACCACTGAGCGAGTGGACCAGAGACCAGCGGCCACACATGAAAAATAATAATTCAGAAAAGTCACTAAACAAACAGCTACTACAACAGGCAGCAACAAAAAATCATAGAGGGGGAAAAACCTGATTTCCAGAGTTGCCTCATTATAATGTTCAAAATGTCTATTTAGAACAAAAA
>JAQZBX010031047.1:0-26511 GCA_029593785.1 Cabassous unicinctus
AAAAAAAAAAAAAAAGAACCAGCCACATGGTCTTACCTAAATGCAAGGATGCTGGGAAACATAGTGCATGTGTGAGCACAGGAAGGAAAGGAGAATGGAATCTTGGGTAGAAAATGTCTTCCCAAATGTTAACTAGTGGATGGGAAGGAGAGGGAGGTTAGGGAAGACTTGATGGAAGAACAGACATTTGAACATAGGTAGGAGATTAATGGGTAGATATAGAAGAGAGAGAGCATTTCAGGTGGAAAGAGAGAAAGCAAAGGGCCTGGAGGCAGGAAACATGAAATGGCTGTACTATGGGTAAAATGAAGCAGTTGAAGATAAAGTTGTAAAGGCATGTTGGGACCAGCAGAAACGGTGTGAAAAATGGAGTCTTTTGATTATTTTCAATGATTTATAATTATTTCTTCATCATTTATATTGCTTATCCAGGGCATATTATATAATGTCAATGTTATCAATGATTTTTTTAAGCAAACATCTTGTATTGGCTCAGTTTTGCTCTTCCTAATTTCCATTGGATATTTACTTTTAGAGCTCTTTGGACATTAATAACAATATAGTAATTTAGAATATTGGGTTGAATTGAATTCCAATATGGTATTGATATTTAGAGGAATGGCTAAATGAGAAAGAAAATTATAATGCTCATTGTCTTTCATTGGTTCTGATTTTTATAGTAGAAAAACTGTGCTTTGTAACCAGATTGATTTTATTAAGTTCTGATTCAGTCACTTACTATGGAGTAAGTTACTTAACCTCTCTAGGCCTCAGCTTCCTCACTATTAAAATGAAACTGCTAATACTGGGAACCTGTTTGAAGGAGTTAATGAAATGACATGGAAACCACCTAGGTCAGTTGCTGGTATAGAGCACATGTTGAATAAATGACAAATACCCATCTGTCTCTTCTCTCCTTGCCTTCTGTGGCCCAGGACACACCAGAGAAGTAGCCATTGTGGCTCTTTTTCTCAAAGTTTCATCTACAATGAAGATAAGAACACCCACCGGAGAATTATGGGAAAATGCCAGCTGGTTTACAGTCAAGTGTCAAATCCAGTGATAGAGTTCTGAGATGGGAGAAATTAAGGCAAAGTCATCCAAAGCTTCCCAGGAGCAAATGGTGCATTAGTTGGAGTAAGTGGAAAGTTGGGTAAGTTTCATAAAGTCATAGACTTCAGGATTGAAAAGGTCCTTGGAGAGCAGCATAGCAGGTAGTTGAAAGTATGGGGTTTGGAATTAAACAAAACTGAAATTCACTCCCTTCTTTGCTCCTCACTACCTGTGTACCTTTGGGCAATTTATTTAGCCCCTCTCAGTTTCAGTTTCTTCATCTGTAATACAAGAAAATTATATCTCCTTTAAGAAGTGCTGAGAAGATTTTATAAAATACATGTAAAATACTTAAGGCAGTGCTTGGTACAAAGTAAGCCTCACAATAAAGGCGACTCCCATGATCAGTAGAGCCTCTTTATAGTGAAAGAAGAAACAGGCCTAGAGAATTTTAACAACGTGCTTAGAATCATGTACGGAGTTAATTGAGAATTGGATTAGAACTCTGCATTAGAATCAGCATGAAAAAGGCATAGAGGCTGGAAATCTCACCTGAGTCGGGAACAGAGGTGCCTAAGGAAGACTTGGGCAGGGAGGAATGGGACAGCGCCAGCCCTAGAAAGCAGAAGAGGAACCTGAGCTTGATAGTAAGGAGAAGAAATGATCCTAAATTCTAGTGCAAACATATTCTGAGATTCAGTTGTAAACAGATGAATGATATAACTAATACAATAGACTTTGAAATCAGGGCTTGAAATAGACATTCAGTCACCAAATGAGTGAAGAACGATATACTAACAAGCACCCAGAGGCTTTTCATCATTCTCAACCTGTAGTCAAGGAAACAAGGAGGCTAAAAAAGAAAGCACACAGAAACGCTGTTTTGAAAATATCTATAAAGGAAAGAGGAAGACTAGCCACATGTCCTGGGCCCACGTTCCCATGGCAGCACGTGTCTGAAGGAGCACCTGATAAGACATGGAACTGTGTGCGTGTGTGTTGGGGCTGCACTGCCATGGCCCACATGGCCTTGCAGTTGGGAGAGAGGGAATAAGCACACAGTTTCCCTTGTAGTGTCCACAGGTGGATGGGGAATTCCCAGGAGTTTGAGCTTTTAACTCTTGGGGCAAATGAGCTGTGGAGTAGCATCTCACAGGTCAGACTGAGTCAATACAGAAAATTATCAGCTGGACCCCAGGATCTCAAATGCAAGGAAATGGGAAGTGCTCTGGGTGAGAGTGGGGTGGGCGGTGTGATGTCATGGAAAGAGCGTCCTAAGGTCAAATGGACCTGCTTCCGAATCCAGGCTTAGCACTAACTCACTGTGTGCCTTGGGCAACTTGCCTCATCATATATTAGAGTCTGAGACTGCCACTGAAAGAATAGAATAAACGCTGCCTTTACTGGCTTTGCAAGAATCAAAGGAGGTCTCTAAAACAAAGGCCCTGGCTGTAGGAGGCACCTAAATTTACTTCCCTTGCCTGTCTTCTCTTCTAAAAAGGAAATTCTCAGACTTTAGGGTACATAAGAATCACTTTGGAGAGGCAGGCCCTATCTCACACCAAAGAATCTGATACAATAATCTGCAAGTGAAGCCCAGGAATCTGCATATTTAATTAGGTTGATGAGGTGATCCAACAATGACACCTAGAAGAGCTGGGAACTAGAGGAAAAGTAAAAATCAAAGAATAAAATCTAAAACAACCATCAGGGGTCCTTCCCTGGCTCTTTTATTATCTGGGTGGATGAGGCAGATTGTTAGGAGCAGCCAGGCCCTTTTCCAGAGTTGTCACAGTGGCCCCCAGGCCAGTAAGTCACGTTAAATGCACATTTTAAGATGCACTGTTGTAATCTCCGTGTTTAAGGCTGAATGAGGAAATGGAGAGCCAGAGGAGTTGTGCCCTGCCCAGATCCACAGTTGTTCATTCATTTGTTGCTTCATTGGTTCATTTATTCCTTCATAAATTGGATGCCTGTTACGTGATTACATAAAAGTACAACACATACACTCTGCCCTCAAAAATAGAAGACATTAAAATGTGACCATTTAAATCACTACAAAGGACAACAGTACAGAATGTAATTTCAAATGGAGCAGTAGAGATAACAGGTTCCAAGCTGTGGAAATTCAGGGGAAGTGGGTCCCAGAAGGCTTACTGGAGCCATTGGCAGTGGGACTGGGGCTTGAAAAAGGAGATTGATTTGTATACATAGAGCAGAGGGGAGGGCCTTCTGGGTTTCCTCCTTCCCTGGATGCTTCATTTCTCTTTACTGTTCTGTGAATTGCAATATATCCTTGAATAGTAGTTATTCCTTAGTGTTAAGTTGTTGATTTATTTTAGATTCAAACCAGAACCTCTGTACTTTATACTTAATTACAATATACTCTGTTTCCTGGGAAAGCTGGGCACACTTGTGTTTCTTCTTTTCCAGATAATTTTTTAGTAATTTCACCTGTATCTTTTTCCAAATATATTTTACAATGAATTTTTGATGTTCTAAAACATCCATTAATAGAATGACATGTATAAAACATATAATTTGATCAATTAACTAGGGGATAATTCAAATTGTTGCAAAGATCGTTTTCCTATTTAAGAACCTTTTTTAAAACCTTTCTTTGGGCTAGCTTAGATGCAGGCCTAGCACCGGGATACTCTCTTGAGGTTACAAAGCTTTGGGGCCAGCACTTATCCAACCTTGATAATCCAGAGGAATATTATCATCACAAGCTCAGGACAGTTCTGCCTGTTGAACGTTCTGCCCTACGATGGCAAATGTAACTGGCAGGATTAAACCACAGACCGTTGCCAGGCACCAGAATGATAAAGTCAGCATTTCTTCCAGTCTGATTCCCAAATCAGGGTAAAAAGAAAAGGAGCGCTGGTTCGGCCTGCTGGCCCTGATGCTGCCTGGTTGCTTGAAACAGCACCTATCAATTAACTGGGGATTATGGGGATGCTTGTCAAAGAGAGGAGGTACTAACATGTTTTAAGCTCCTGCTATATGCCAGGTGCTTTACATGTGAGTCCTTAAGCCTCACAACCGCCATATGTTTAAGCATATTCTCAACTTGCGCTATCTGTTTTTCTTTTTACAACAATCCCATGGGTAAAAGTATTATTATCCCCATTTTACACCTGGGGACATTAAGGGCCAGGGAGGTTAACTAAATTAAACATTGACCCAGACCATGTCTTTCTTTGTCTACTGCACACTCTCCAGGGCTCATACCAAGCCCAAGGAGGCGTGACCATAGGTACACATCAATGTACAAATACCTACTGTCGACGTACAAACATATATATACATTGTCCAAAACAAAGGGAGATTTGGATTTCCATAAAGCAGCAATGACTGTGTTTTTCCAGGAAAAATAATATTTATAGCATTTTGCAGTTGGCAGTCTCAGGGGTGCATATACTAAGAGCCAATTGTTAAAATTTCAGGAATTCTGCGAGCCAATTGTTAAAACTAGCCATTACTAGAAATTAAATGATATAAACTTACAATTAAATAAATTACATTTTAAAAAAAGGTCATAAAATACAACTCATCACTTCCTAATGATTTTACTACACTTTACAAGTATCTATACTGTTGAGATAGGAGTACTATAAAATGGTGTTTTGCTGTGTGCTTCTCTTTCCACTGATGCTCGGTGACATTTTCTTGGTAGCTTGAAATCTGCCTGGGAGTTGGGGATGGGTGGGGAGTTACACTATGGAAATCTGCCAGTACTACAAACCAGGTTGTTGTTTCTTCAGGAGAGCCAGTTCTTAAATATTTACCAGCACACCACTGGGCAGGTTCTATGGCAAATGTCATGAATTTCTCTAAAATATGGATAAACAGTCCACGAGGACTAATGCATATCTTTTATAAACCCAAGTGTGCTCTCAGTAGAGACTTCATCAGGAGAGTGGAAGTAAGGAAAGTGAAAGTCTGTTGGGATGTTGGCAAGACAGGTGAAAAAGACCCTGTACTGCGTAAGAGCACTGGGCCATTCATGGAGTTCTAGCAAGCAGATCCCTTGTGGGAGCTTTACAGGGATCCTGGAGGTAATTAATGCCTTTGCTGTCAAGGAAAACCAAGCCTAGTTTCTTGTGTCCAGCAGATGAGAAACCCTGGTTTGTGGCTAAGGCTTTTTTGGGAACCCTCTGGCTTCCTGGGCCATTCTCAGGAGGTGGCTGGGTATGGCATTTGTCCAGCTTTCACCTCATTCTATATGACTCCTGATCCTGGGGGCTGACAACTCATTGCCCCAGTGAGTGTGATCTGGTTCATTCCAGGTAACCATCAACAAAGGTCAGGTTTACCTACCTCCATGTAAAGAGGGTCAGAAACAAAACAAAACACGTGGCCTTAAATGTAAATCCATACATCACTGAACCAGTGCCAAGAGGGGACGGTGAAGCAGACTTGAGATTTTAAGGTAACTATGATCTTTGAGGAATCCTCAAGACTTGCTGGGTTGATGCTCATGATAGGAATATAGTTAGGGTCTCTTTGGACAGTACGTTTTGTCTTTAATGGTTTTCACTGAAATTTTTTGAAGTAACTCATGTCACTGCAAGAATTTTAAACAATATTGAAGAAGATAAAGCTAAAAAGGGAGTTGCCCCTTTATACCTGTTCTTTAGGGATAATCACACTGTGGAGTGTATCCCTCCAGAATTTTACCTACACACATTCATACACTCATCTATAGGATTTGAAAAATTTTAAATAAAAAAATTGGATCATGCTCTCTACTTAAAATGTTTTGTGACAATCGGTTAGTATACAATATATCTTGGAGAAGACTTAGTTCATACTTTGTATACTGTAGAGAATTCCGTGGCATAGTTATTCCATTATTTATTTAAAAAGTACCCTATTGCTGAACATTGATGTTTTCTTTAATTATTTGCAATTAAAATAACATAACAAATGACTGGCCTTATAAATATGCTCTTGCTTACTTGTATAGTTATTTCTGTAGGACTGATACTCAGGAGTAGAATGGTAGGGTAAAAATGTATGTGCATTTACAATTTTGATAACTTTTGTCAAATTGCCTTTCAAAAAGGTTTAACTATCTGCATTCCCACATTATAATAAAGTACCTATTTCCCCCTCTCATCTCTACCAACATTATATTTGAGCAATCTTTTTAATTTTTGCCCATCTCAGGAGTGAAAACTTGTATCTTGTTCTGATTTTCCAATTATTTGACAGTGTTTACTTGTTATTTATATTTCTTCTCTGAATTGTCTGTTCATGCCCTTTGTATATTTTCCTATAATTTAATTGGCTTGATTTTACTGATTTGTGGGAGCTCTTTATGTAGAGGTTTTCATATCTTTGTGTTAGGAATATTAGTGCTTTGCTATGTGTTACAAACATTTCCTCTCACTTTCCCATTTGTCTTTTAACTTGAAGTTATTTTTTAGTTATATCAACATTTTATATTTTCATGAAGATAAATCTGCTGACCTGTCCCTTTGCGGCTTCTGGAGTGGGGTCTCGTTTTGGATATTCCTAAATGTTGGTAAGGTAGCTGGAGACGCGTAAGGGGAAAAAGATGCCTTTAAAGTTTGATTAACTTACCATTATACAAGGATAATCAGCATTTACCTAAAACCGTACTAGACATTCTACTACATGTAGAAGCAAAACAACAACTACAAAATGCTTTCGTTTAAGATTAACACTGCTTTTTGCAGATCAGGGGGACAATGCATTGAGCCTTCTGTGCATGCAAACACGCTGGGGAGCGGAGGAAGGGGGCCAAACAGGAAACTGCGAGGGTGTCTTGACATGTATATTTCATCATTTGCTCTGGAGCCAAAATTTAGCACTGCCTAATTCTGTCTTCCTTTATTTATCCAAGGAAAAAAAAAAGAAAAAAAGAAAAGAGAATTAGAAATCTGTTGAGTGCTCTGTGTTTGAAAAGTGACCACAACATTCCAGCTCGAGCTCACTCCAGCTTTTTTCTTTCTTGGTGCAGCACACATTTTGGATAGTGTGTTTAACATTCCTCAAACAGGACCAAAATGTGAACAACTGCTTGATGTTTAAGTTCTTTCAATACAGAAAAAATATGCTGTTATTTTGGAAGGAATTAATTATTCCCTGAGAAACTTTGGGTATATTTATTGTTTTTTGTAAGCATTATTTTACCTTTATTTAAGTGAAATAGTTTTCCTTTTTCCTTTAAAATGCCACCAATGACTAAAGGAACTGTGGATGTCTAAGCAATTTTTGTTATTTCTACTTCTCAACCAGATAACTCAAATTTAACCATTCAGAATACTTTGTTTTAAAAAGGACTCCCAGCATATGGGTATAAAAGTATGTGAAATATCTCATAAGAAAATGAAAGAAAAGAAAAAGAGACTTTCATTGTCAGCAGTGTCATTCAGTATCTTAGGATTCCAACTGAGGCAGGTTAGTATAGCGGAAGGGGGAAGGCGGCTGAGGCCCCGCAGACAACATGGCCGACAGACAACATGGTCTACAAACAATATGGCCGGCAAAGCACATGGCTATGAGACTCTGCCTGGAAACCTCCTGAGAGATCTAGTGAGACCCTGGCCATGAGGATCTCATTTGGAACAAGAATTTCATTTGGAACAAGAAAGTCTTTTGGAACGAGAGGGAAAGCCCTGGATACCTTAAAAAGGCCTCACCATTGGCCCCTGAGAACTGATAGGTAGGGTAACCAATCAGAACAGCAGACAGTTGGGGCCACACCCCCAATATTATGAAGGGGGAGGAGTATAAATTTTAAAAAGGCCTGACCTGGGTCCCCACATGCACAGCTCACCCTGCAGTACACCCCTGGTCCATGACTTGGACCATGTACTTTTCTCATTTTGTTTCTTAATAAACTCTTTACTCCCTTGCCTGCTGTATGGTGTGTCCTTAAATTCTTTTATGCTACATTAGTCAAGAAGCTAGAAGCCCAGAAACCAGACCCATCCAATAACACATTATAAAAATTAAAAAGAGTGCACAGCAAGAAGTGCTCAGATTAGCCTGTAAAACCAGCTACTATGAAGAGCACAAGTATTGGAAAGAAAGTAGCATTGCAGGAGGCATGTTGGATACAGGGCAAGAAACAATACTTCTGATCTCAGGTGTCTATATACCAATGCTTAGGCAATGGATATTAAATAAAGTGAATTTGCTGTTTTAGCACCCAGAAATAAATATGACCTCATGGGCATTCCTGAGACTTGATGAGAAAACTCAATGACTGAACACAGGAATGGAAGAATATATATTGTCCAAGAGAAACAGACTATTAGGAAAATAAATATGTGAGTAGAAATTCATAGACTGAGAAGGGTGCCATGCTGAGAATATATGGGTACAGGCAAGAGGAGAGAGGGTCAGAAGCAGCAAACTAATTTGCCCAACCCATTGAGAGACCAACTGCTTGACCACTGCTCCAAGTATCCTTGAGTCTTAAAAGCATTGGTGTAGGTCCTGCTGCCATAATAAGGAGCTCTGTCTTCATTCAATGGGGAGTGTTTTAGTTTCCCCATTGCTAGAACAAATACCATGCAATGGGTTGGCTTAAACAATGGAAATTTATTGGCTCACAGTTTTGAGGCAAGGAGAAATCCAAAATGAAGATGTCAGCAAGGCGATGCTTTCTCCCTGATGATTTTGGCATGCTGGGACTGGCTGCCAGCGATCCTTGCTCCTTGACTTTTCCATTGCATGGCAATGCATGTGGCAGCATTCTCCTTTCTCCTCCGGGTTCTGCTGACTTCCAGCCTCTGGCTGCTCCCTGTTGCTTTCTGGATTTCTCTATATGGCCCCCAATAATAGGATTAAGATTCTTCCTGATTCAGCTGGGCCACAATGGGGTCCTATTTACAATGGGGTCACACTCACAGGAATGGAATACAATTAAGAATATGTTTTTCTGGGGTACATAACTCCAAGCCACCACAGGGAGCCACCTAAAGTTTTTGAGGGGGAGGTGACCTGATGGGAGCTATATTTTAAGAAGATAAAGTATATTAGAGTAAAGATTATTCTTTGAATTAGGGCAGCAGCAGTGGAAATCCTAGAAACATTTATAGAGGACATACTCTTTGCCCTGCAGTCCCCAGTAGGCCCTGGAGGTACAGAGTGTAGAGACAACAAGTAGTTAGTGCTACAAAAGAGACATGCAAATTGGGAAACAATGGAATGTACAGGAAATGAACAGTTCATTCTGCTTGGGGTTGGTGGAAAGGGAGCTTCAGAGAGAGTGATATTTGAGCTAGGCCTTGGAGAAGAATAAAACTATACAGGCATGGAGAGCGGGCACGTCAGGCAAAGGAGCTCAGAGCATGAACATGCCTGGAATGTTCTAGGAAGAGTGAGTGGCTCCAGGTGTGAGCACTGGGCACTGGGCTGGGGATGCAGCTGGCTGGGGAGAGGCCACCCAACTGTGAAGGTTTCGTAATTCTTTCTGGCAGCAATGGGAAGCCTTTAGAGAATTTTAAGCAAGATTGAGACCGTTCAGACTTAGGTGAATTTGGAAAGACCAATTCCAGCAGCAGTGCAGAGAATGGAGGGGGTGTGAGAGGCTAAAAGCAGGAAGACTAGTTAGGAGACCAGCACCTGCGGATGACGAGCAGAGTGCTAAGCCTCTGAGCTAAGTAAGGCAGGGGCAGTGAAAATGAAAAAGAGCAGACAGATGGAAGAAATGGAACTTGGTAACTGACTGGAGATGGAACATGAGAGTTTCTGACCCATTGGGTGATCTATGATGCCATTAATTAAAAGGCAGAAATATAAGAGGAAGATATATAGGGGGTGGGATAAGTATGGTCTGAGACATAATGAGGTTCCAGTTATCACAGTATAATAAACTGCCCCACAATTAGTGGCAAAATCCAACCATTTTATAATGCATTGGATATGGCTTGTCTCTGCCTCACAATCGGGAATCTCAGCTGTAAAGACTGAGGGTGACTCAAATGGCTAGAACTGGAGTAGCTAGAGCTAGAGGATCCATTTCCATGATTTTTCACTCAAATGCCTGGCACCTCATTGGTTGGAACGCCTCCCTGTGGGCTCCGTAGTCAGGCTTCTTACATGTTTGCTGAGTGTAACAGGGAGCAATGGTCTTTTATGATCTTTCCTTGGGAGCCTCATGTCATCGCTCCTGCCTTACTCCATTGCTTGAAGCAGTCATGAGCCCACCCAGATTCAAGAGGAGGGGCGTAGACTCCACCTCTCAATAGGAGGAGTGTGGAAAAGGCCATGTTTTAAAATGCCACAATGGGGTTGACAGAATCAAAACAAGAGGACAAATATGAGATAACAGAATCAACAGATTTTAGCAAATGAATTTTAAATATTAGGTTAAGGAGATGATCAATGATGAATATGCCAAATAGCTTTTGGTGCCTGAGAGGGTGCCAGTATCCTGAATCAATGGAGGGATCATAGGAGGGGAACAGATTTTGAGGGAGGGGAAGTCATTGAGTTTGGATGCTGGTGGGATTCAGAAGGGACTATCCCGGTAGTAGGAAATGTGAGTCTGAAGATCAGGGAAAAGGTTTAGCCTGGAGATGTAGGCATGGGAATTATAAACAGATGATAAGAAAAACCATGGGGATGAATAAAATTGTCCACGAGGAGAGTATGGGGGCAGAGAGAGAACTGGAAAGAATTCTGTGGCAGGGGACACACTATGGGAAGGATGCTGTAATAGACACAGAAATTTCCCCCATTTCCCACCCTTGATGAGCAGGGCCAGCTCAGAGTCAGACTGCCTGGATTTGAATGCCAGCTCCACTGCATATCAGCTGTTTGACTACAGGCAAGTTACTTCATCTCTCTGTGCCCCACTTTCCTTATCTCTTGAGGGGATAGTAATTGTTACCTACGTCAAAAGGGCTGGTGAGGATTCCAGTTAAGACGTGTAAAGTTCACAGAACAGTACCAGGTCCACCATACCACTCAATCAATGTTAGCAGTTATTGTTGTTTATACCCCCACATGCATTATCTCATTTATTCCTCACTCCACCCCTCTGATGTTATTGTTAGAATTATTGTTATTTAACAGATGAAGGAATCACGACCCGGAGGGGTCAGCTAACATCCTCGAGGCCACACGGCTGGAAGGTGACCGAGCTGGAACCTGGTTTCCTGCTTCTACAGACTCAGCTCTTCTCACCGCAGTGCAGCTGTTCCCCAAACACGAGCATGCTCGGGACCCTCCTGTGCCCACGCACACCGTGGGACCAGCTTCCTGGCAGAGCCGCTCTTCCTGGTGCTGGTGTCGTCCACCCAGGGGGCGCTGCCTCGGCCCTCACCCACCACCACCAGCACGTCTGAAATTTACCAGAAGTAGGATGCGAACAACTGTGACAGCAGGTGTCACTCCTGTGGGCACCAGCTCTTTCCTTGAAACCCCACCCGCTGCATTTGTTCTGGAACGGGAGAAGGGTGGGCTAGAGCCCTTTCCCCAAAGCCGGCCAGAACCCAGGACTGGACAGATGAGAGCAAGCCCGTGCCCTCAAAACCCGTACCTGAGCGAAGGACAGGTCCAGAAGTTCCCGTCCCCTTTCTGGAGGGAGAGGTCGCGAGGGCTGAGGGAGAGTCCTGAGTAAGAACAGGCCTACCTGTCCCCACAAGGTGCCGCAGCCCCGTGAAGGGCGTCAACCACTGGCGCTGGCTCTTGGCTCTGGTGAGGCGTCCTCCCTATCTCAATTTGCCTCATCTTCTATTTGGGGGACTTGAAATCAAAACAGAAATATTCAGAACAGTGACATGCTTTTTCTCTTCCTCCTTATACAACCTAAAACACTGACGTATCTGTGAGAAAATTAATTTATCAACCCATCAGAGACTCTGAAACTGCCCGGAAAGAAATGACAAATGTCTGCTGCTTTCTGTTAAAGGTCACCCTCTAGGCTCTGAGGAATTTTTCCTGAATTACAAAGAAGGAACAGATCAAATGCCTGTCATAACACACTTCAGAAAACAAGGAGCAACCAGAAGTTCTTATTCATCTAAAGAATTTTTGAAAATCCTGCCTTGGGTGGAGTGACATTTGCTAACTGTAAAAACAATTCACTTGGCAGGCAGCCCTGGGTATGGCCAGAGCTGATCCGTCCCTCCAGGGACTGTCTCACACCTCTCAAGACTTTCAGGAAGTTTCTGAGAACTTCAGGTACCCTGTTTTGGCCTTGGTGGGTCAACCCCCCACCCCCACCTCCAGGCTTCCTCTCTCCCCACATCACAAAGGCCCAGGGGCTGCCACAGAGCTTTCTTTTTCTAATCACCAGTGAGACTACTTCACCTTTTCCCACTATCACTAGGCAAAACTGCTCATGGATCTGTTTTCAACAAATTTGGGAAGTTCCTGCCCAATTCAGATTCTGTAGGGATGGAATTCTGGACAGCAGGCCCAAATATCATCACATCCACTGTGCAGCAACAGATCTGAAATTCCAAATTTACTTGTCTTTTCATGGCTAAAAGAAACCCACTAAAATCATAACTAATATTTGTAATGCACCTTTAAAAATTTATTTGGAAATAATTTCAAACTTTAGGAAAGTTGCAAACATAATACAAAAACAGAGTTCTAATACACCCCCTAGACGGATACCCAAATTTAATCTTATCTATCTCTATCTAATCTTCTAAACCTTTGAGAATTGATTGCAAACATCATGCTCCTTTACCAGTTAATGCTTTCATGTGCATTTCCAAAGAACAAGGATATTCACTTACGTAACCACATTAAGCACAATTATTAAGTTCAAGAAATTTAACATTGATATACAACATGCAGTCTATATTCCAATTTTTGTCAAATGTTCCAATAATGTCATTTCATGCATTTTCTCCTCCATTATTAGTCCAGAAACATGTATTGCATTTCATTGTCATTATCTCTTTAGTCTCTCTTTTTCAAATTGTCATTACATACATACAATGTGAAATTTCCAATCTCAACTATTCTCAAGCATACAATTCAGTGCTAGTAATGACATTCACAACGTTACGCTAGCATCACCACCATCTATCATGGAAAAGTTTAAAAGAATTTGAAAATAGTTTTATTAATTAACATCTCATGATTTCTACAACACAGGTGGTAGGTATTTTATCTCCTTTCCCTTTTCATCTCTAAAATGTAATTTTGACTTTTAAAAAAACATAGCTGGCAACACCAAAGTGAAATAAAGGGGAAAAGTAAGATAGAATTATTTGTTTTCATATTGTGTGAATTCACTGGTAATAATGTTAGAAGCAAGATGATAGGTAGAAACATCCCACTTGGCCATTCTGCCGTGGGGACACCCTTCATTGTTAGTACTACATTATTTGAACAATTCCAGCAACTTCGGTTGGAGTACAGTTGTAATTTCTTGTTACTCCAATCCAACAGTGATTGGAGTAATGAGAAATGTCGACATGGCATTGATTTACAAACTATCCTGTAGCCTGGGAAGGCAAAGTCCACATATTTGAACATAATGCACCACTCAGTGCTATTCTTTTGTCTCCCTTCAAAAGTTCCTTACTGTAACCAAAGAATTGTCCTAAAAAACAACAAATTTTCCTTTGCCTATTAAAATTTTCATAGAATTCAAAGATAAAATAATGAAACTCTGCCTGTTGCTTCACAAATAACAAATTACTGTCAAATCAATTTTATTTTCCAGTTTGGTCCTTAAGATCATCTGTGACATGGGCAGAGCTGGTATAACTGTCCTCACTTCATGGACCCAGAAAACATGCTTATACTGATGGGATTATCTACTCTAAGACCTGTCTAGGGATTAGAAATCAGATTTTTCAGCATCTGGTCCAATGTTTGGTCCAAGTTGCCTCTCTAGATATTTTGAGCCTCCTGAGAGTGGATTACTGTTAGATATGAACCAAAATGTATGTCCAGGATTGTTTTACTTCACACACACACAAACACACACACACACACACACACACACACAGACACACACATACACACACACATGAATCCCTGAAAAGTTATGCTATATCAATTTTCTTTTTGTAAACTGATGATTGTATGTCCTTCTTATGAGTGGAATATTGTTTGTGACCCAGTGTGGTGGTTGAAGGTCTTGTGACCAGGTGTGCTTTGTCATGTGCATATGTACACAGCACCACACGGTGAATAAGGAGCATTACAGTGATGGGGCAGCTCTTGGGAAAGGCGGGCTTGTTTTATTTTACTGTTAATTTTATTTACATATACTCTATACCCACCAAACATACACGTCCCCTTCCCCCTTTCCCTCTCCCCTGGTAATCTCTATCTGCTTTCTGTCTCTGAAGATTTGCTATTTCTAGATGTCTCCTATAAGTGACACAATATTTGTCCTTATGTGTTTTGCTTAATTCACAGAGCATGGTTTTCAAGGTTCTTCCATGTTGCAGCATGCCTCAGAACGTCATTCTTTCTCATGGCCAAATATTTGACTGTGTGTATGTACCACATTTTGTTTATCCAGTCATTTGTTGATGGACAACTTGGGTTGTTTCCACCTTTTGGCTATTGTGAATAATGCTGCTATGAATAATGGTATAAAAGTAATGTTTGAGACCCTGTTTACACTCTCTTTGGCAATTACCGAGTCATATGGTAATTCTATATTTAACTTTTTAAGGAACTGCCATCTTGCTTTCCACAGTGGCTGCACTATTTTACATTCCCACCCACAATGCACTAGAGTTCCAATTTCTCCACATCCTCTTCAACACTTATTTTACATTAAAAAAAATAATACCGAGAGTGGGTATAGCTCAGTTGGTTGAGTATCTGTTTCCCATGTATGATGTCCTGGTTTTAATTCCCAGTGCCTCCTAAAATAATAATTGTAATAATAATACCCATGCTTGTGAGTTTGAAGTGGTATCTCTTTTTAAATAAATTATTTATTTTTCATTGTGGTAAAATATATATAACTTAAAAATAATTTTAACCATTTTAAGTGAACAATTCTTTGACATTAAGTACATTGACAATACTGTGTAAATTTCACCCTATTTCCAGAATATTTTAACCATCCAAAGCAAAACTCATACTGATTTAGCAATAACACCATCCTCCACTCCCCCCATCCCTGGTAACCATGCTTTCCACTTCTATGAATTTGCTTATTCTAAGCATTTCAGATAAGAGAAATCATTCAATAGTTGCCCTTTTGTGTCTGGCTTATTTCACTCAACATGATCTCTTCAAGGTTCATCCATGTTGTAGCACTTCTTTTTACAGCTCAATAATATTCTGTTGTATGGCTATATCACATTACAGGTATCCATTCATCAGTTGATGGACACTTGAGTTGCTTCCACATTTTGGCTATTGTGAATCATGCTGCAATGAACATTGGTGTACAAATATCTGTCCAGGTTCCTGTTTTCAATTTTGGGGGGTATATGGAATTGTTGGGTCATATGGTTCTATGTTTAATTTTCTGAGGAACTGCCAAATTATTTTTCAACCATGGCTGCACCATTTTACAATGACACCAACAATGTAAATGTTTCCTATTTCTCTACATCCTCACCAACATTTGCTATTTTCAGTAATTAAAAAAAAATAATAGCCATCGGGGAGCAGATGTAGCTCAAGTGGTTGAGCACCTGCTTCCCATGTACAAGGTCCTGGGTTCAATCCTGGGTGCCTCCTAAAAAAAAAAAGCTATCCTAATGGGTGAGAAGTGGTATATGATTGTAGTTTTCTTTTTTTTTAATTTATTTTATTTATTTATTCCACCCCCCTCCCTTGTCACTTGTGCTGTCTGCTCTCTGTGTCCATTCGCTGTGTAGTTTTTCTGTGTCTGCTTGTCGCCCTTTGTTGTGTCATCTTGCTTTGCCAGCTCTCCGAGGGCACGGGCCGTCAGCTCTCTGTGGACACAGGCCTGCTTGCCTTCACCAGGAGGCCCCAGGTATCGAACCTGGAGCCTCCCATATGGTAGATGGGAGCCCAATCACTTGAGCCACATCTGCTTCCCTGATTGTAGTTTTAATTTGCATTTCTTTTATGGCTAATCATGTTTAGCATGTTTTCATATACTTATTGGACATTTGAATCTCTTCATTGGAGAAATGTCTATTCAAATCCTTGACCTATTTTTAAAAACTGGATTGTCTTTTTGTTGTTGAGATGTGGGAGTTCCATATATACTCTGGATATGAAACCCTTATCAGAGAAATGGTTTCCAAATATTTTCTCCCATTCTGTGGGTTTCCTTTTCCCTTTCTTAATGATGTCCTTTGATGCACAAAAGCTTTAAATTTTGGTGAAGTCCATTTTAACTATTTTTTCTTTTTTGCTGGTGTTTTTCATGTAAATTATAAAAATCCATGCCTACTACAAGGTCCTGAAGATATTTTCCTATGTTTTCTTGTAAGAGTTTTATAGTATTAACATTTATATTAAGGTCATGGATTCATTTTTACTTTTTATACATGGTGAGAGGTAAGGGTCCACATTCATTCTTTTGCATGCGGATTTCCAGTTGTCCCAGCATCATTTTTTTAAAGACACTAATCTTTCCTTGGCATCCTTGTCAAAAATCAATTTGGCCATAGATGTGAGGGTTTATTTCTGAACTCTCAATTCAAGTCCTTTGGTATCTTAGTCTGTACTTGGGCAAGTAACATGCATTTTGGTTACTGTAGCTTTGTAATAAGTTTATTTTTTATTAAAAATTTATTGAAGTATATCATTCATACATAAACATACATAAACAATAAGTGAACTTACAAAACAAACATGCATAACATACAGGGCTCTCATACTCACACATACCACCAATACCTTGCACTGTTGTGAAACATTTTTAATTAATAATGAAAGAGCATCTTCAAAATATTACTATCAACCAAAGTATCTTACATTTGGTATATTTTCCCCCAACCCACCCTATTATTTTTTTATATCATTTATACATGAACTTACATAAACAATAAGTGTAGAGTAAAAGTTGAGAACTTACAAAGCAAACATGTATAGCATCATACAGGGGTCCTATACATCAACCCACCACCAATATCTTGCATTGTTGTGAGACATTTGTTACAAATTATGAAAGAATATTGTCAAAATCTTCTTACTAACTATAGTTCATATCCTACATTTGGTGTATTTTCCCCCAACCCACCCAATTATTTTTTAAAATATATTTTTGTTATAGAAGTTGTGAACTTACAAAACAATCATGCACATGTGCAGAATTTCCATACAACACACCACACCGTGGTGGAACATTTGTTACAGATTATGAGACGATATCATCAGACTATTACCACTAACTTAATAAGTTTTAAAGTCAGAAAGTTTGAGTCCTCCAATGGTGTTTTTCTTTTTCAAGATTGTTTCAGCCATTCATTGCCCCTTACTCTTCTGTATGTGATTGGCTTTTCCATTTCTGCAAAGAAGGCTGTTGGAATTTTGATTGGGTTTGCATTTAATCTGTAAATTGCTTTGGGTAGACTTGACATCTTAACAATATTTAGTCCTTACAAAGATAAGGAATGCCCTTCCATTTATATAGTTGTTCTTTAATTTCTTTTGGCAATGTTGTGCAGTTTTCTTGTTTATAAGTCCTTCACATCCTTGGTTAAAGTTAATATTGGATATTTTATTTTAGTTGTTATTGTGAATGGATTTTTCTTGATTTCCTTTTCTGAGTGTTCATTACTAGTGTATAAAAAAATACTGATTTTTGTGTGTTGATCTTGTACTCAATCACTTTATTAGTTTATTAACTCTAGTAGCTTTGTTGTGGATTTTTCAGGATTTCTATGTATAGAAGCACGTCATCTGCAAATAGGGAAAGTTTTACTTCTTCCTTTCCAATTTGGTTGCCTTTCATTTCTTTTTTGCCTATGTGAACTGGCTAGAACTTCCAGCATAATGTTGAATAACAGTGGCAACAGCACACATCCTTGTCCTAATCTTAGGATGAAAGCCTTCAGTCTTTCATCATTGAGTATGATATCAGATATGGGGTTTTCACATATGCCTTATATCGTGTTGAAGAAGTCTTACATTCCTAGTTTTCTAGTGTTTTTATCAAGAAGAGATGTTGGATTTTGTCAAATGTTTTTTTCTGTGTCAATTGAGATGATCATGTGCTTTTTTTCCTTTGTGCTTTTAATGTGGTGTATTATATTAATTGCTTTTCTTATGTTAGCCACTCTTGCATACCTGGGATAAATCCCACTTGATCATAGTGTATAATTCTTTTAATGTGCCATTGGATTCAGTTTGCTATTATTTTGTTGAGGATTTTCACATCTATATTTATAAGGCATATTGGTCTGTAATTTTCTTGTGGTATTCTTTACCTAGATTAGGGTGATGTTGGCCTCGTAGAATCAGTTAGGAAGTTTTCCCTCCTCTTTAATTTTTTTGAAGCATTTGAGCAGTATTGGTTTTAATTCTTTTTTGGAATGTTTGGTAAAATTCACCAGTGAAGCTATCTGATCCTGGGCTTTTGTTTGTTGGGAGGTTTCTGACTACTGATTCAATTTCTTTTCTTGGTCTTTTGCGATCTTCTATTTTTTCTTGAGTCAATGTAGATAGTTTGTGTGTTTCTACATAGTTGTCCCTTTCTTTTAGGATATAATATATTGGCACACAATTTTTCATCGTATTCTCACATATATACTTTAATTAGAGAAGTTGTAGAAATCATTCATAGTATTCTCTTATAATCCTTTGTATTTCTGTGGGGTCAGTAGGAATGTTCCCCCTTTTATTACTGATTTTAGTTATTTACATCCTCTTTCTTCTTTTCTTTGTCAGTCTGGCTAAAGATTTGTCAATTTTATCAATCTTTAGAGAACCAACTTTTGGTTTTATTGATTCTCTGTATTGATTTTTTATTCTCTAATTTATCTCTGCTATATTCCTTATCTTTTCCTTTCTTCTGTTTGCTTTAGGTTTAGTTTGCTCTTCATTTTCTAGTTCAGCTAGGTGTGAGGATAGGTCTCTGAATTGAGATCTTTCTTCTTTTTAATGTCAGCATTTAGATCTATAAATTTCCCTCACCGTACTGCCTTTGCTACAGCCCGTAAGTTCTTGTATGCTGTGCTTTTGTTTTCATTTACCTTAAGATATTTCATAATTTCCTTTATATCTTCTTTGACCCATTGGTTAAGAGAGTGTTTCCACATATTTGTGAATTTTCCAGTACTCCCTCTATTATTGATTTCTAGCTTCATTCCATGTGGTCACAGAAGATACACAGTATGATTTCAAAATTTTTAAAATTTATTGAGACTAACATACGGTCCATCCTGGATATCCACGTGCACTAAAGAATGTGTATTCTGCTGCTATTGGGTGGTGTTCTATTTATGTCTGTTAGGTCTAGTTGGTTTATAGTAACATTCAAGTCTTGTATCTTGTATTTCCTTATTAATCTTGTGTCTAGATGTTCTATCCATTATAGAAAGTAGTGCATTGAACTCTCCTATTAATGTAGAACCATCTATTTCCCCCTTCAGATCTGTCAATATTTGCTTCATATATTTTGAGACTCTGCTGTTGTTAGGAGCATAATAATTTCCAATTGTTAGATCTTCTTGAATTGACTCTTTATCAGTATATAGTGACCTTCTTTATCACTCATAACAGTTTTTGACTTAAAGTCCATTTTATCTGATATTTGTATAACCACCCCAGTTCTATTTTGGTTACTATTTGCATGGAATTTTTTTTTTTCCCCTCATTCTTTCACTTTCAACCTACTTGTGTCCGTGAATTTAAGGTTAGTCTTTTGTATACAGCATATAGTTAGGACATGCTTTTTTAATCCATTGTGCCAATCTCTGCCTTTTGACTGGAGAGTTTAATCCATTTATATTTAAATTCACAACTGGTAATGCAGGACTTTCTTTTGACATTTTGCTACATGTTCTTTGTAAGTCAGACCTTTTTTGTCCCTCAATTCTTCTATTAATGCCTATTTTCATTTTTTTATTTTCTGTATTGTAGCATTTTGTGTCCCTTCTCATTTCTTTTATACATTTTCATATATATTTGTACTTACCCTGGGCTAAAATTTAACATCCTAAATCTGTAACAATCACATTTTATTTTATACCAACTTAAATTCAATAGCATAACACATATATTGTCCCTATACTTTCCATATATCTCCTTTTGTTGTACTTACAAATTATAACTTTATATAATGTATGTGCAAAACTGTAGATTTTTCATTATTTTTTATGAATTTCTATTTTAGAACTTTTAAGAAGTAAAAAGTGGTGTTTCATAACAAAAATTCCATACAATAATACTGGCATTTATAATTGCCCATATTGTTACATTTACCGAGGTCTTTATTTCCCTATGCCACTTTGATCTACTCTCTAGTGTTCTTTCCATTCAGGTCACACACTGTCTGGATTACTGTGCTTTGAAGTAAGTTTTAAAATCAGAAAGTATGCATCTTCAACTTTGTTCTTTTTCAAGGTTGTTTGGCTATTCTGGGTCTCTTATATTTCTATATGAATTTTAGGATCAGTTTCAATTTCTGAAAAAATGATAGCTCTTATTTAATTTTTTGCGATACCAGGGCCAGGGATTAAACTTGGGACCTTGTATGTAGGAAGGTGGAGCTCAACCACTGAGCCACATCGACTTCCCTGAGTGGGTTTTTCCTTTGTTTGTTGTTGTTTTTATGAGGCACCAGGAATTGAACCTGGGACCTCCCATGTGGGAAGCAGGTGCTCAGTTGCTTGAGCCACATCTGCTCCCGTAGCTTTGATTTTGATAAGCACTGTGTTGAATCTGTATTGCCATTTTAACAATATTAAGTGTTCTGATGTCTTTCCATTGATTTAGTCTTCTTTAATTTCTTCCAACATTCTTTTGTAGTTTTCAGGGAACAATTCTTGCACTACTTTTGTTAAGTTTACTCCCAAGTATTTTATTCTTTTTGAGAGAGGGGCAAGTTAAAATGCTACAATGCTCACTGTTCTTATAGAGATTCAGCTTTTTTACTTGAATAAATGCCCTTTCAACTGTTAAAAACTTTTGGTTAATTTACAGAGTTCTGAAACAAGTGATTTTCACAATTTTATCAGATTTCTCATTGATTTTATGGAGGAACAGATTTTCAGAGGTCCTTATTCCACCATTCCAGAAATCAGAATGGCATCATATCATTTTCTTATTTATATCTATTATCTTCACATATTTAGGTTACCTGCATGGCTTCTGAAGGCATTTTAGTTTAGGGTAAGATCTAGAGGCAGATGACCAGCAAAGAGGTATGACACAGAAGTTATTTGGGCCACAGGTACAATATTGGTGGCTCTCAAGGGCACCACAACAGATAAGAGATTTTGGGTCAAAATTCCCATCATTGATGGCACAGGTAGTAACAGGTATAACTAGGTGTTAGAAGTTGTTCTTCAGTGATTTGGAAGTGAGAGAGCAATGAAGAAAAGTAAGGCATGCTTTTCATGTTTCTTGGTAGAGGTTTAAACCATGAGAAATATCATTAAACTCTAAATCTAGTGATACAAATACATTTAAATTCAAATGTCAACTTTAATCAATTCATAGTGATATTCTGGAACTCGGTGTTGAGAAGGATTCTATGACTTCAGAAGGTCATCTCTGGCCTCAGTGCTAATCACTGTATCAGTTAGGTCCAGACTAGAAATAGTGGCCACTGAAATGGGATGAATGAATCAAGTTTAATGAAGGGATTAGTTAGGAAACTGTGGGCAGAGTAAAAGAAAGCCAATAAGGGAGGGTGCTGCACCACAGGCCAGAAACAATGATCACCACTCCTAAGCCTAGGACTTTAATAAGATTGATTAAGGAAATGAGAGTTTTAGTGATAGATGTATAGGTCTTTTAGACATTTCTTAGTACCACCACTGAGATTAATTATAGTAGAATCAACAAACACAAATTATTATTAACTTTTTCTATCAAACATTTCAACTCTAACAGAGAGAGAGATTCCACATTGAGAAAGGTGTTTCACTGTAGACTTCATTATCTTGCTTAACAATCACAACAAATAAATCAGCACTGTGAGGTTCAGGGGTCCCCAAGACTACCCTCACTTCTGATATCAATCGCAAGTTCAAGGGTTCCAAAAACCACCCTCAGGTTTGATAATTTGCTAAAAGGATTCATATAACTCACTGAAAGCTGTAATATTCATGGCTATACTATATCACGGTGATGGGACATGGGATAAAATCAGAAGAGGGAAGAGGCACACAGGGCAGGGTTCAGGAGAGTTCCAAGCATAAGCTTCTAGTAGTCATCTCCCAGTGGACACTAATTTCTCACAGTAATGATATATGACAGAACTCAGAATACTGTCAACCAGGAAAGTCCATAAATCTTGGTTTCCAGAGTTTTTATTGGGGCTTAGTGGCTGACCTTAATCTCCAACTCCTCCAGAGGTCAAGCTGATACCATGTGGCTCAAGACCTCCCACCATAAATCACACTGTTAGCATAGACTATCTGGCATGGCCCAAGACCCCCAGGTAAACAAGTACATTTTTATCAGGCAGGATATTTTCAGGGCTTAGCGTTTATATCACAGGAGTTGAGGGCAAAAGCAAGACCTCTCTTTGGGCAAGGTTATTGTGTTACTACATAAGCAAGTATCCAGGATATAGAAGCTTAATATTAAAACAGAATAGAAGAAACTCTGCAAGCAAGCAGACATTTGAAAGGGATTTTCCTTTTGTTATTCTAGCTCAGTGATATTTTTCCGTGTATATAAGAATTACTGTTATATAATATATAAGGAACTTTCAAGAGAATTTTGACTTTATAGCCTGACTTTTAAAAATACTACCCACTACTTCTAATCCCCTCCAATGAAACACATAAGATGTTGCTGCTGCTTCCACCAAAAGGAAACAAAAACAAAACCAGAGAAAATAATGGCCACTATTAAAGAGACAGAAAATTACAAGTGTTGGAGAGGACGTGGAGAGATAAGAACACTTATTCACTGTTGGTAGGAATGTAGAATGGTACAGCCACTATGGAGGACTGTTTGGCAGTTCCTAAGAAAGTTGAATATAGACTTGCCATACGATCCAGCAATACCGTTCCTAGGTATATATCCAGAAGAACTGAGAGCAGTGACACGAATAGATATCTGCGTGCCTATGTTCATAGCAGCGTTATTCACGATAGCCAAAAGTTGGAAACAACCCAGGTATCCATCAACCAATGAATGGATAAACAAACTGTGGTGTATTCACATGATGGAATATCATGCAGCTGTAAGAAGAAATGAAGTCGTAAAGCATATGACATCATGGATGAACCTGGAGGACATTATGTTGAGTGAAGCAAGCCAGACACAAAAGGACAAATACTGTATGACTGTGCTACTATGAACTAAATATATTGTGTAACATATTATATGATTCCATTTACATAAAATGTAAATACAAATCAATTTATAAAGATGAAATTAGATTAGTTGTTATGTAGGGCTGGGGAAGACACACTAAGGGGTGTGGAGTTCTTCTTTTTGGAGTAATGAAGTAGTTCTAAAATTTTTTTGTGATGATGAATGCATACGATGACTTTAAAACCCATTGATTATACACTTTAGATAGATGGTATGCTATAAACTGCTTCATAAATAAATAAATAAATATGCAAGAATAGCCAGAAATAGCGGCTATGTACAGTAGGGGAAACAGAGAGAGACTGAGAGGTGAAGAATTTTTTTGTCTGTTTTTTATTATTATTGAAATAATGAAAATGCTCTAATAATGATTGAAATGATGAATGCACAACTATGTGATTATACCAAATACCACTGATTGTACACTTTGGAAGAATTATATGCTTTATTAATATGTATCAAAAAAATTGATTTGTTTAAAAAGAACAACCAGAAACAAACAAAACAAATTATTTTTACAGAAGAATTTAATCTGGAAATTCTGTCTGTTACTCCTACAATTAAGATTCTAGCCATGAAAACTGCTTTAGATCATAAAATTCTTCAATTCATTTGCTTGTGATTGTGAAACAAAGAGCTACAAACTCGGGACCATTTTGGGGTGTCTCCTCCTGGTAAAATTTGACTAAAGAGGAAATGATGTTACCTATAAGGTTACTTAAAAGTAAAATGTTAGGTTTTCTCAAGCTACACGATTAAAAATGCTAATTTATAGGTTATTTTGAAGAAAATAAATTTATAACAAGGAAATTAATTATTACATGTAAATAAAACATGTTTTCTCCATTTCTCACAACATTCTCTTTTTCAGAAGGGTTCAGTGTGGTCATCCATCTTTGACTTTGATAGGCACGTAATAATACTGGGTTTTATCTTCCTTGCTGAAATATTGTAGATCATCTTGATATAGTTTATCAAAACAAAGCATTCTCTCCATAAACCTTAGTAAGTTGGCAATGAATTTCTGTAGAGGAAAGGTTTTTCTTTTTTACATTTTGATTTATAGCATGCCTTTTGCTGGGAGAAAAGCAATTCTAACTAATGGCTTCATCCAGTCTCTCCTCTTTAAAGCATGAATATAAATACCCAACACAATATCCTATTACCAATAAATATATTGTTTTTGTATGACACACTAGTAATAAAACTCACAAATTTTGCATTAAAAAAAAAAAACCCTTCTTGCACAATAGATCAGACCAATGGTTTCCAGAGTTTGGGATTTCACACACCAGGAAAATTACCAAAACCCTTTTGGGTAATAGATATAGAGCTGTCAAGTAGTTTCTTTTGCCAAATAAATACATTATAATGAAAAACATCCCTTAGAATCCAATATCATGATCACTTCATGAAAAAAGCATGTATTTTTATAGTTAATATGTACGTTACTCAACATGATTTACTAATTTATTTGCTTGTCTGCTTCCATCATACTTTTCCTGTCTCTGTTCAATATCAATCTTTAAAAATTGCATCTTTTAGTAGTTACTCAGTGAAGACCTGCCAGTAGCTAATTCTATTAGTCATGGAGACAGTGGAGCATAATGATTAAAACCATGGCGTTTACAGCAGAATGCCTGGGCTTGAATCCCGATTTGGCCACTTGCCTGTGACCTCAGGCAAGTTATTTACCCTTCCTGTATCTTAGTGCCATCATCTCTTAAGTGGTGATAAAAATAATATCTACCTCAGAGAGCTGTTAGGGGGATTAATGAATAAAATATATACAGCACTTAGAATAGTGCCTTGTACAATTGTATTACACGAGTGCTTGCTATTATTATTAATCTGTGCATGTCTGAAAATGCCCATATTTTGCCCTTATTATTGAATTACAGTTTAGTTAAGCATGAAATTCTAGGTTGACCATTGCCTTCAGCGTTTTCAAGATATTATGCCATTAATTTTTCACATCTATTGTTGCAAATGAGAAGTCTGCTGCCATTATGATTATCTTTTATATGTAAGAATCTTTTTTCTCTCTGATTTGC
Organism: Cabassous unicinctus; assembly: GCA_029593785.1. NCBI lineage: Eukaryota > Metazoa > Chordata > Mammalia > Cingulata > Chlamyphoridae > Cabassous > Cabassous unicinctus. The sequence continues at coordinate 25,509 of JAQZBX010031047.1, forward strand.
TTTTAAGGTTTTTTCTCTGTACATTTTTTTGTTGTGTGGTTTCACTATTAAGTGTTTATGTGTGAATTTAATTTCATTTTTCTAGCTCAAAATTCAGTTTACTCTTTCAAATTGAAGACTCACATCTTTCTTCCAATTCTAGAAAATTCTCAATCTTTGTATAAGTTAGGACTAGGTTCTGCTGCAAGTGATAAAAAAAAAATCATATTGGCTTATATAAGACAGGGTAAGTTTATTTCTTTTTCACAATATTAGGCCATCTCAGTGTTGTTGTTTTTTTTCACATCAGGAGCTCAAGGACCCTTCTATTTTAATGTTCGATCATTCTCAGCAAGATGGTTACTCAAACATAAACCATCAGATCTGCATTGCTACCGTGAAGGAAAAAGTGCAGGAAAAGGGCCTAACTCCTCTCTATAAGGACACTTCTGGAGATTGTACATGCTGTTCTGGTTACATTCCAGAACACAGTCATATGGTCAACCCAGCTGCACAGGAAAGTGGAAAATACTGTCTTTACTCTGGGCAGTCAAATTCCCAGATAAAAATAGGGGGTTCTATTACTAAGGAAGAGTGGGAAGTTGGCTACTGGGGAACAAGTAGTAGTCTCTGTCATAGCCATTTGTATTTCAAATTTCTCTCTCATATACCCTCTATTATCTCTGTCTGGAACTCCGTAACATTCTGTCCTGTCTTTTCTTTTGAATATTTTATCTTTTTGCATTGCATTCTGGGTGATTTCCTAGCTCTATCTTCCAATTTGCTGATTTTTTTCTTATGCTATGTTTAGTCTACTGAATTACGTTTTTAAAAATGATTTATTTTTTTTATCTCTGGAATTGCCATGTTTTTTTTCCCCTAAATATACCTATTAGTGTTTTTTTTTTGTTTGTTTGTTTTTTGCAGTACTGGGGGCCAAGATTGAACCCAAGACCTCATATGTGGGAAGCTGGCACTCAACCACTGAGCCACATCAGCTCTCCTGAGATGGTTTTATCATTTT